>JAHWFP010140637.1:0-25848 GCA_023313725.1 Lithobius niger | reverse complement strand
TGCACTCACGGCAAAGAGGGTGAAAATCTCTTGACTGTTTCTTGCAGCTACACGCATCAAATTTCTTCGAATTGAGTCTCCCACGTAATAGATCGTTTGATTCTTCTATCGTGGTCATAATTCTGCCCAGAAAAGTTGATAACTTTGCTTCCAAACAAGAAAACAAAGGCAGCGATGCCAAACACGTCATACCCTAACAACGTGCTCAAAATGTGATGAGGGGAACAAACAAGATGGCGGCCTCCTAGTTAGGAGTAGCAGCGCCCCTGGCGGGAGAGGAGAGAAAGTTTGGATACAAGCTAAAAAAAGGGAGTTTTTTAGTTGATAAATGAGCAGTGATAGCGTAAAATGATGATTTTAAGCATAATTACTGAAGTAAGTATTTGCAGGTAGTAAGAAACATGGGGCTTGCACATCACCTTCTCTGGGCTCTAGGCCTGAAGAATAAGACAGTTAAAGGTCACTGAAAGTATGAGGGTAATTTAATATTACTTGGACAGTTTAGAATTGCGTGAGTTGAGGTGAGAACAAACAATGGCTAGGGGTCACAAGCTATTTTTTCTCTTTCACTCCCAGGTTAAAGAATCGGGATATACACTTCTTTAATCTAGACGAAGAGACTCGGTGAGGGTTCCTGATCAACCAGTCTCTAAATTACGCATCCTTACATGAAGTTGATGCAGATGGCCAAACACTAATGGAAACACTTCGAAATGATACGTCAACCAGCCCGCGACGAAAATGAAGCAATGGAAGAGAGAAGGATGTACAGAGATGTATAAATAGACTAGTGTTGGGCGGTATTCATTTTTTCGGTTCGGTTCGGTATTGAAAAAAGAAAACCTAGGTATTTCGGTTTCGGTTTTATATTTTATGTCAACAGTTTTTTATTTAGTTTTACGCAAGATGCCTACTCTAATACTGAAAAGAAAATTCGAATTTTTTTCCACAGGGCCTACTAAGTATTTAAGGCCTACAAAGTATTTAAGTCCAGAGCTGTCAATCACAAGGAGGCGTGACGCGTTCATACGAAGGTCATTCGGCTGGCTGATAAACTATGCGATGCGCTTAGCCTAAATCCACCGCATCGCATTAGAAACTCGCTACGATGTATCAATAAAAACTAACAAAATTTTTAATTACTAATTAGTTGGTTCTTATTGAAACTGTGGTACATAAAATTTGTAATTTAAAACGTGTACGGTTATTAAAAAAAACCGAAAACGGTATCGGTTTTTTATGAAAACCGCGGTATAAAAACCGGAACCGCCAACTCTAAAATAGACTAAATACACATCTTCTAGATCTATGGAATTTGTGTTTTCCCCTTGACAAAGAGATTCCTTGACCGAAGCCCGGGTCTCTATCTTGAAATGACTGTTCATCGTTCGAAAGGTGTCGAGTCAGCTGATGAAGATTAAAAGACAGCCTCTTCCCTTCATCCTTTATCGAAAATACCCTCACAGAGCTGTTAGAACCCCGGAGCAACCACGGGCGATAATTGGATGGTTGCCTTGTCAAGAAGCTTCTGTATGTCTTCTTCCTTCAGCTGCTGATTGATTCTGTCCCCGATTTTTTAACCACACCAGTGGGAGCAGTAAAAGTTCTGGGCGGCAAGCCAAAGGCACCGTGTAACCGAACCGCACGAATGAACGAAAAAAAAACTTCCCGTCACTGCCTCCCATGCGACTGTGCATAGGGTATCCTATTCTGTCCCCTCCCCTCCCACCAACCGGTCAGTGGAGGGGTGCAGGACACTATTGGAACAAGTAAGAATCTGGGGAAAAGCCTCCCTCGCCTCATGAGCCCACTTCGACTTCAGTACGCATTGCTCCTCTTCCTTGATGTTGGACTCCTAGTCCTTATTGACTTTTTGTCTCTATTTCAGGCGAGCCCATCATGTTCTAGTCGGAAACGGCGAACATAGTTTCCAAAGGGTGTCTCCAAAAGGCTCTTTGCGAAAAACCGAGAAACTTTGCAGGCACCTGAACGTCACGTGCAAATTCCAGCAACTTTCCATTATATAGTAGTACCTACCCATGAATAGAAACACATTAACAGTATATTAAACAAATTTAAGCTAAGATTTAAAGGTTAGTATTTTGAAGAAATTCACAACTGGCTGGGTCTGGCTGGTGAGTGATCTCTTTTTTTTATACAGTTAAGACCAATGTAATTCCTGCTTCTCTCTGTAAGCATTTACACGTCACCCAGTTATCACACTTTTTATTGTAAGATGTTGATGAAAAAATTGCCTTACCTGCACAGGATGGACCAACCCTTGGCTGAGAATAAGTTGTATGACCTGCATAGCTACCGTCCTCACTTGTGTGTTGGGATGCATAAAAGACTCCAAAATGTATTTTAAGTACACCTGGATTATTGTGCTGGCCATTCTGTAATAAAAGCAATTTGGAATTAGACACTGCTAGCAATCGCTTAGTCGCTCACTACAAAAATAATGCATACACAAGAGTTCATACTTAAGCATGTAAGCTAGTGTTTGTAACCTACATGTATGTAACCAACAATACAATAGAAAACTACAGGAGCACACGTAAAACTGCAACTCCATTTCTGCAAGACCAGCCTGGTAGTGAGGAGAGCAAGACCGAAGTTGACTAGTATAGTAAACTACATATGCACTATACGAGAGCTACGCGCCTTCTAACCAAACCAAACTGGGCACTCTTGCCAAGCCAAACAGAGTCATCTTACCAAGCCACGCAGGGCCATCTCACATACTTCTGCTAAGCTTCATTGCAGCTTGCAAGGATTGTCAATTTGCTTCCTGCCAACAATCAGAACGAAGCTGCGAAGACTTTGCATACATGCGGCGAAGTAGGAGCCAGCATGTGTTCCTGCCTATGAATGGTTTGGCACCATGCACATTCATGGACAAAAAATGATTCTGCTATTTGGACAAACATCGTAGGAA
Source organism: Lithobius niger (assembly GCA_023313725.1). Taxonomy (NCBI): domain Eukaryota; kingdom Metazoa; phylum Arthropoda; class Chilopoda; order Lithobiomorpha; family Lithobiidae; genus Lithobius; species Lithobius niger. Next base: position 22,910 of record JAHWFP010140637.1, on the reverse strand, counting down.
ATGACTGTTAGCAGTTCGTTGTTACCTGCAGTTTCCATCTCGCTTGTGGGAGACCACTTCTGGTTTGTTTTGGTGAACAAGAGTACCTTTTTGAATGCTCACCAGAAATAGCTAATGCAGACAAGAAGGTTCGAAATTGTTGCTGCTAGTAGTAAGATACTGTACGTCATTGATTATTGAAAGAACCGTTACTTCGGTCATTTTACTTTGGCAGTGAAAAAAGTACTTACATAGGAATACCCTCTGCCAAACTTAGTACAAGTTTAATTTAGAGAAACTTACTAATTTTCTGGCGAATTTTCAATTATTATTAATCTTTGTCAGGGCAAGTCAAGCGACTTGCATAAATAGTCTACCTCCTGTCACCACCGCATCCTACACTTCCACGTTTTAATCTCCCACTATTTCTCAATCGGCCATGGCCTCCCTATTGGCCCCAAGCTCACTGTCTGAGAAATGCTCTTGGTCGCTGTTGCTGGCCATGAGCTCCGGTCTCATTGTAGCTGGGAGGAATTTTCGCCAGCTGTAGGAAAGTTTGTTGCTCTGTTCCGGCATCACATTCTAGGTATGGAATAGGTTTCAACAACAAAATGAAGACATCTTAAATGTTTTTCCTTTCATTCTAAATGATATTTATTAGTATACATTGTTAACATTTGAACTACAGCCAAATGAACATTCACAAGTTTCTCTTTATAAAAAGGGTTTTGGCGCAATATTACTGCATATTCAATTCATACGACGATACGAGCAAATGTCGTTAACCTTTTAAGCAGCATGAACGCATATATACGTCAGCAATGATGTGGCCCAAGTGGAGCAACGACGTATATATACGTCGAAACTTTTATGGGGAAGTGCGGGTAGAAAAATACAATTGTCGGCCAAAATATCGACATGAGAAAAGCTTAAATTCCCTACCCTATACAGTAAAACCTCAGTTATCCGAACCCCGATTATCCGAACACCCTGATTATCCGAACTGCCCTTGGCCAGGAAAACCGGCAAACTCCAACCTCCGAGTAGGTCTAAAGAAAATATCAATACTTGCTGAACCCAGTCAATCTTGGAATGCTAACAGCAACTGGTTATTCTTCCACATATTTTTTACCAACTCCGAAATCTTTTTTTAAATATTTTTATTACCGGGCAAGTAAAGTTGTTACATGGCCTCAAATATTGCCGATCGTCGATAGCGCTCCCGCAATCTGTCGCAATCCGCCATCGTTGTCTCCTAGCCGGCCATTCACTAAGAACGCGCTCACGCTAGTTCCAATGAGGCGACCTTGACTCGCTTCGCGTGACGTCATATTATGACTGGCCCCAATGCCACGTGCTACAAATGAACCAATCGGAGCTCGCGAGTCGCGATACTACAGAATGCGCCAACGGCTTTTGAAACGGAGCAGTTAATTGGAGGAAAAGGCAGTGACGTTGATGGCAGCGGGAAAGGGATTTCCCCGGGATTCCCAGATTGCCAAAGCGATAAGATGGCGGTCGAATGATGCTTCTTTAATGAATTAGCCTCCGTTCGCTTGAATCAAGCGCTATTTTCATCACACAGAAGCAATTTCACGTTAGCTTTGACGATGTAAAAATACTAATTCAGGTATAAATATATATTATGATTAGGCCTACCGCAAGAATTACTGCCTGCATAGAATGATTTATACCAAATCAACGTTGATCGTTCATAGGGATTTTATTTTTATTTTTTTATTATTATTTACGGCACAGTACCATTTTAGTTTAATCGATTAAACTATTTATTAGCAAAATACAGTAAAGTTCATTTCCAACGAAGCCGTTTTTAACGAATCTTACTTGTAACGAAGTAAAATCACAATATTGGTTGGACGTCTACTCTGTCAATGCATTTTGTATTTGCTTATAACGAATTATATATAACGAAAATAACGTAAAACGAACAAAATTGTACATCAAATTAGGAATTTTAATTCTTTTATAACGAAATCTCTTTTTTCCCGGAATCAGAATTGTCTTGTGCACATGCGCGAAACAGATATTCATTACGGTGCACAGAAAAAATCAAATAAATGGCTTTAATAATTTCGGAGAGCCATTTTTTTTAAATTACGGGCGGTCATGAAACTAGGCTCAAGTTGAACTTGAAATCTCCGTGTTGACAAAACACGTCCGAAAGTCGGCGTTTGTTGGGCTAAAAATCGTTGTTTTCACCTGATAAGTGATAGTGTGAAGGTTTATAGGCTCCTTTTACATTTTAGTTGTGCATCGTGGCTGCTGATTTAATTTTTTAATGCTGTGAAACATCATCTTTCGTGTGATTTGCAACAACGAACTAAAACACAACCGCTAACGTGAAATCTGAAGCGAGCGGCGGCATCCATGTTGAAATCGTGCATCAGCCAATGAGAACGCGCCAAATCGGTCACATGGTGCCAACCAGCCAATGAGGGAACGCGATCTTCAATTGCTTTGGAAAGTTAGCTTGAAAGAGCCAGAAGCGGCCTACTACAACACGCCTGATTGGCTAATGCCAAATGGCCATCGAGAAAATATGTTGAGAGGCCTGGATAGGAGTGAATTCCAGCCTTCCAACGAATCCAAGATGGCGGCGCCCAGTCAAATTGTTCGGCCGCTACCGCTGATCAAAAGTACCCAGTTTTCTGCTTTCTAACTTAGGAAAAAAAGAATGAGAAAGACATTTTTGCAATTTTTAGTGAGTCTACACTCAACTAAAGTGTTTTTTATAAAATTATAGACATCGGTACAACGGTTTTTTTTTTTTTTTTACATAAATCGATGCACATTTCAGAGAGTGAATATCAGCTTTCAACCCACAGTTTCCCTTCAAAGTTTCGCCTTGTATACGTCGTTACTGCGTTTGGGATGATTTTTTTTTGGACATATATACGTTCATACTGCTTAAAAGGTTAAGTCTTAGGCCTATTTTCTTCTATAACGAATTTTTTTTGAGAATTTCGGAAATTCGTTATACGTTTTTAACGAATTTTGTTATAACGAAGTAAAATACTAACCCCCTTGAAATTCGTTATGAACGAACTTTACTGTAGTACAATTGAAATCAATTACTTAACTGAATGGCAATCTTGAAAATATGAATAAAGGATGTTTATAGGTAAATAATACCGGTTTTGCCCGTTATTTTTCCCTTGCATGCAGTACGGCTGGTTTATTAACATTAGTCGGATTATCCGAATTTTCGATTATCCGAACTACCCTTGGTCCCAATTAGTTCGGATAATCGAGGTTTTACTGTATGTTGTGCAACGATTTCTGTTAACAAAACGTTATTACCGGTGTCTATAATTTAAAAAAAAAAGCATTTTAGTTGAGTGTAGTCTCACTAAAGACTGCAAAAATGTGGTGTTCGTTCTTTTTTTCCGAAGTTCAAAAGCAAAAACTTGATCATTTTCGATCAGCGGTAGCGTTCGAAGCATTTGACTGGGCGCCGCCATCTTGAGTTCATTGAAAAGCTGGAATTCCCCTCTATCCGGGCCTGTCAACACATTTTCTTGATGACCGTTTGACATTGGCCAATCGGGTAGAATGTAAGAAGCGGTTTCTGGCTGTTTCCAGCTGCTTTTCCAAAGGAATTGAAGATCGCGTTCCCCCATTGGCCAATTGGCACCACGTGACCAGTTTGGCGCGCTCTCATTGACTGACGGGCGATTTAACAATGGCCGCCATAGCGCGCTTCGGAGTTCACGTGAGCGCTTGTGTTCAGTGTTCGCTGTTGAAACTCACGAGAAAGATGATGTTTCACAACATTAAAAAATTAAAACAGCAGCGGCGATGCACAACTAAATTGGAAAAGGAGCCTATAAACCGTCACACTACCGCTTATCAGGTGGGAGCAACAATTTTTAGCCTAACTATCGCAGACTTGCGGACGCGTTTTTTTCAACACGGGGGAGGGGGGCAATTTTTAGTTTGTTACGGCCCGTAATTAAAAATTTGGTTCTCCGAAACTAATAAAGCAATTTATCTGATTTTTTCTGTGAACAGTAATGAATATCTGTTGCGTGCACGTAGCAATTTTAAAATAATCGTGTCCAATATTTTTCGCAAAAATAAAAATTTCGTTAGTGCCTCACTCCGGCATAGGTGCGAAAAAAAACTCGCTCCGTGCACGACGACAATTTTTTTTTAACTCGCTCGTTAAAGGGTTAAAACAAATTCCAAGCAACACCGTCATACAGCCTGTAAGTTAACTCATTTACACTAGTTTTGTTTTATACATTTTTGCAGCACAGTTGGCCGAAATTGTATCTTTCCTGCAACATGCAGAGAAATTCATTCCATTTTTATTCCCGAGTGACTATATTTTATACTTCCAAAACTTTTGAAATCCGTACGCTAAAATGCTGAACATGACACAACAACAAACCACTGCTACATACCCAGAAGAGATATCACCCATTTCTTTGATGTCTTCTTTTCTACTGACTTTTTGCCCTAAAAGAAATAAAATAACTTGTCAACAAAGAAACTACATTTCGTGTTATTATTTATGTCGATCTTCGTCAAAACCCAAACCCAATTTGTGAACAGTCAAATTTGAAAATAAAGAATGCAAGATCTTAACATGACATTTCATTAGACAGCTTCATTTACACGACTGTCACTTGAATAATTAGTACACATTTTATGACAATTACCTAAATTTTTATTTTCCTCTTTAAATACAGAATTTTGAAAATAAAATTATATTTTAGGCCACGAAAAAAAAATTATTCGGTTCTCAGGCCCTGCCTGGTGATCAAATTTTCCCCCTTGTCATCGCTTTTTATTTGCTAGCGCAAGCTAAATTTATCACCGTACAAGGATAACCAATTCAGTAACCTGAATATAAGTATTATTTAGCCCAACTTGATGTTCAATAATTGAACTATAATGTTAAGCTAACCACTTGCAGCTCTGTAAAATTAAAATCCAAGTATTTTCGGAAGTTAAATGCAGACTCAAGTTACTTCCAATAAATAAAAAATAAAATAAAAAGCCTGGCGCCGTTTGGAATGAAAATATGCCAGAGAACCAAACATACCGGTATTTCTTTTCACGGCCTTATCTATCCTAAAATACTTACACCTTTAAATTAAGGCTGTGCAGATACCAATATTGGTACCGGACCGGCTGCAGGTACCACTGGTACCAGTATCGGACCGGCACCGGGTAAACAGGTACCGAAAAAATACCGGAATCTAATTGCTTTTTCCAGAATCAGCATTTTCGTATATTAACTCTTTCCTTCACATATACGCTTTTCTACGCGTCTCCATGATTCACAAACATATGCATTTTTACGTGTTTCGTGTCTCTCTTACTTCAAATTCCTGAGACATAATTATTAAGCAGTTTAGTTACATTTTTTTAAGTCATGGTATTGTAGATGCCTGGATATTTTATAATTAAAAATAAAAACTTGCGAGCAGTAGAAAAGTTGCAGCTTAATTTTCTACTGTGATGCTCAATTGTGTAGAAACTGGCAATTTTCACGAGAAAATGGGGATGAAAGTTGTCGTAAATGTCCCTGAAGTAAAGGGTTAATAATATGGCGTATTGATCCCAACGCTACTGAAAATTAGTCTCCAACTAAGTCAGCAAAGCATTAGGCCTACAAATATAAAATGTTTACTTAACACAAAAATGTTTATATGTTTTCGTTGAGCAATAAAGGAACCAATTCCTTTTTAAAAGTGTTACGTACATTACACCGTTAAATTACCTACGTTATCAAAACTCTGTTGACTATTAAAAGTATCGTTTGACATCGGCATTGGCACAGTATCTGCACATGACCAAAAGTACCGGTACTGGCATCGGAATCGGGTAAACGTGCACCAGTATCGAACCGGTATCGGGGAAAGTGACACCAGCACAGCCTTACTTTAAATTATAACTTGTTTTGTTTAAATGTTCATTTGTCCAACAATCGTATAAAAATGTGCTTAGCCAGACTGTCCACAGCTGTTGGGATGCTAACAATGTTCCCTGCCCCTTTATTTGTTTAGTGAAACCTTTTCCAGTTCAACAAAAGTGGGAAGGAATGCAGGTTAGTAAAAGTAAAATGGGGATTTTACCCCAAAAAGTAGTTTATTCTAATCCTAAAATACTTACCTGTATTTTATGCTTTTCGTTTAGAAATGCTATTCCGTCCTAACCTTTAATCAAAACTACAAGACCTTGCAATAGTGCTCCGTAGTTCGTGAGGCGCATAGCTGCCGTGTTAGGCGGTGCCTTATTCCCGCGCTAGCTCACATTTTGTGTCCCTAAAGTCTAAGGTTAGTTTGATGATGGGAAATGGGAAGTTCATCCAGTTTTCACTTGGAAGTGTAAAAGTGCGATTTTGGAAGTTGAATTTTTAAACTAAAGGGAAATATTTTCGGATAGTAGTGAAAACTCGAGTTAACTTAATTTTTGTTTTCATTTGACTCGTACCCTGGGCGTCAAGCTGTAATATTAATATCATTAAACATTCAGTCACAACTAAGGCTACACCGATATCGACACTGGTCAGATCGGTTGCCGCTATTTGTATTATCAGTATCGGATCGCTATCGGCTTCTTTCTCTGGAACCGTTTAAGACTACGACACGCGGTTCACAGCATTTTGCTAAGAAAACACAGAGTATCTTCTTAGCTACGTTTGAACTATGGGTAACTATTTAAAAATTGTTCATTTTAATAATTATTGGATTTTTGCAGACGACAACACCATTAATGAAAAATTGGGGATGCAATTTTGGATATTGGTATCGGTACCAGTCGGCAACATTTTTAAAACCAGCTTGGTATCGGATCGGTAGAGTTGCGGTGCGGCCTTAGCCACATCATCACAGACCAAGTTACCTACTCCAAGAATAACCCTTACATTTTAAAAATGGGAGTAGATGAAGGTGATGCATTTTTCCAAGTGGCAGCAAGGGCGGATCCAAGGGAGGGGCCGAGGGGGCTGCGGCCCCCTCCAAGACAAATAAATACGGAAATATTGGTGAAAATTTAGAAAAAACGCAGCTAAATTACGAAGAAATGCACGAAAATGTAGAAAAATAGTCCTGCGGCCCCCTCCAAGACTTCGTTCTGGATCCGCCCTTGAGTGGCAGTGGCTACCACTTCACCCAATACTATAGTCTGTTCCTCATTATATTTGCAGGAAACTGACTGTATGATGCTAAGTTTCCTTCCACTACGAGTGCAGAAACGCGTAAATATCCCACTCGTAGACTCTACCAGCAACTTTGTAGAGTCTACAAGTGTGATATCCACATGTTTTTGCACTCGTGGTGCAAGGAAACGTAGTATCACACCATAATGTGGAATAAACTATATACCTGGAACATATGGTCATGTAACACCCTCAGCACTGTGTATACACCTCTGGAGGGTAATCGAAATGGTTTGGTACGGATGATATCGCACATCTACTGGGTCAAATGTTTTAAACTCAAGCTCACTAAGGATTGCTAGCACATGGGTAGAGTACTTGCACCAGGAAGAGGAAGTGCTTGCACACATCGGAAGTGGAACATCCACACCTGATGACGCCCCTGTACTTTCCGTTCCCGCTACTAACCAGGACAACAGCGAAGTATGTTCTTTACTCAACACAACCATTCTCATCTTATGGAAAGAGTGGGGTAAGGTACCACTCAGGGTCACTGTGTTTGCCACAATCTACTTCGGAAATTAGGCACCACAAGGCTAACCTGTCCGTAAATCTATTTTCTGCCAAATTGTTTTTCGTAGTACCCTTGATGTAAAATCAAGTGCCCAGAGTTGGTGTCGGCCACAGAATCACTCGGCAGGATTAACTGTTGGAACTAATATTTCCAGGACTCCTAAATTCGAACCATTCACCCTGCCTCGAACCAGTTTCCTTGTCTATGCCTCTCCTTCCTTATTTCAAGACTTAGACCGGAAGTAACTGCCGTGATACCTTCACCCAACTTCAACACAACTTAAACCACCGTCCACTTCAACAGTAACCTCAGCAATACCAAAATTATTTTAATTTGGGGCAATAAAATGCATGAAATAAGCGATTTTAGCACACATTACTGAAGGGATGTATTAATTGGATAGTAAGAAACAAATGATGTTTCAAGTACTGTAATGTTGAGCGGTTCCAGTACCAAAAGTAGTACCCCAGCTACTAGGTTTTTCCAGATTTTTTTTTTGAGTTTTTCAGATTCTCCAAATTGTCCAGATGTGGTGGGAAGCTTGAGTAAATAACCACTTTAGCATGCATTTGATGGATCACAATACTTAAGAATTCAATTTCGAAAGGAGCCATTTTTAAGCTGCGGTATGGGCAGATTAGTTCAAGAATTCTATTGTAATAGGACTACTGTTGCTAACCGTAAACCTACTGTTGTTTATGTAAACTGAAACCTAGGCTTGTACGTACATTCTGAATCTTGCTTTATCATTCTAATTTCTTCTTCTTGCAGATATGTCTGAAGATTTCGTAAAACCTGAAATCGCATAGAAAGAAATGGTTTTATGACAATCAATTTATTGTAAAGTATGTAACCAGATTTAGCCTAAGTTGCCAAAAGAGACAGTACGAACGCATTTTAGATTTATACCTGGCACTTAAGTTGGACTGACGCATCTGCATCAACAAGTAAACAGTTGTATAGGTCTTTTAATTCTTTCTCCAACATCAAATCATAATGTCGTATACAGCAAAACCCTGAAATTAATAAAAGCAAATAGTGCTATAATGAAACGGTCCCTACGGCAATACAAATTTGGTATACAATTAACTAGTCTAGATAGAAGACACGTGACTACAATAACACTAAAGAAATAATATTTTATGATAAAACTTAATCTTTTTTGGTATTCATTACAACTGTTCCGAAGCTGCCTTTTAAGTAAAATCCTTTGAGGCTTTTACACATTTTCAGTTAATTCATCAATTCAAATTAAATTACTCACCAATTCCTGTTAATGCTTTATTTTTTACATCTTCATCTTCATGTTTTACAAAGTACAGAAATACATCGTACACTTTGTCCCTTACTGAAGGGTAGGTTATCTGAAACAAATAAATCACATAGTTTACGGACCTCGATAGATCAACTTCATCGCCTGTGAGCCAGGGCACAGGTTTTCCCCGATTAGTAAGATTTTGCACATTACCGTAAAACACCTATTAAACACCCAGGCGAAACTAATCCCCCGGACCTCACCCCCCATAAAAAATATGCTTAAGGTCAAAATCATGGACGAGTACAGTTAAAGCCCAACCCTAAATCGCTGTTTCCCTGCTGCAAAATTAACTAAAAGCATCATATAATTAACGGAATCAACTTTTTTATCCCCTTAAAACGAGGTTTTAACCTCTAAAAATAGTTTTTACTTAGCCTAAAATACTTACCTGTATTTTATATATGCTTTACAATATTGGAAATGCTACCCGTCCCAAACATGAATTTAATGCACTCTGGGTCCTTGCAACGGCGCTCCCTGGGGCCCGTGTCCACCGCTAGGTGGCGCCCCATTCCCGCTACTCCACACAGTTTGTCTCTCCGTAAACGGTTCGACGCGGGAGGAGGGTGGGTTCCCACAGGTAAGTATTTTAGGCTAAGTAAAAACTATTTTTAGAGGTTAAAACCTCGTTTTTACTACTAGCCTAAAATACTTACCTGTATTTTATATATGCTGACTTTGTCCTACTTGAACGAAGGCGTCGAACCCGCGCCATTGCAAGTCCCCAGTAGCCCTACAAAATCAATCTGTCTAGCAGGACTACCCTCGAGCACTTTCTACGTCTACAATTACTAGCCTAAACCCCTTACCTCACTTCCTCTTTACCAGCTTACCAGCTGCCATGAACCTGATGTCTCTGCGGGTTGCCGTCGACATCACTACTTCCCTTAAGTAATGGGCCACGAAAGTGTTTCGTCCCTTCCATCTGGCAGCCTCTAGGATTTCGCCCAACGGTGTCCCTGCTGCGAAGGCCCATGATGTCGCCATCGCTCTGACTTCGTGGGCATTGGTCCTGCTTGTAGCCGGCCTCCCAACCTGTTGATGGCTCTCTTCGATCACCCTGCAAATCCACCTAGCAATCGTGGATGACGTCGCCGGTTCCCTTGTGAGATCCTCACCTCCGGCTGACAACTTCACGAACAGTGGGGTCCATCCCCTGGTGTTCCGAAGGCCTTTCTCCTCCACCACTGGCTTAGTCCTAGCCAGGTAGAACTTCAACGCCCTGACCGGGCAATGAAGGCGATCCGGGCATCCCGCCTCCAGTAGAGGCGCCAACGCGTTTACAACCAACGGCGTCGGCGCTTCCTCAGGTGTTGAGTTCTTTGCTCGGAATTACGCGTGTGTAAGTAGCGTGATTCGAGTCCAATTTGGCGACGCACGCAGAAAATCTCGGTCCCTGGCCAGCGCGGCCAGCTCGCCCTGCCTAGCCGCCGACGCCAGTGCCAGAAGGAACACTGCTTTCCTGGAGAGATGCTCCCAGGACGCTTCGTTCAGGGGCTCGTAGGGCGCCCCAGCGAGGTTGTGGAGCACTTCCGTGAGGTCCCAACTCGGGTAGAGCTTTCTAGTTCTTGGTCGGAGCACACTGAAGGATTGGATGATCCTGGCCACGCTCGCACTTTCCGTCACGTCGCTTTTCCCTGCCAGTGCCAGGACCGAGTTAATGGCTGCCCTATACCCCTTGATGGTGCTAGGGGCCAGTCCCTGAGCAAACAAGGAGTTCAGGAATTCACATACTTGTTGAGGCGACGGATCCAAACTTCTCACTTGATAGGATTTACACCAGTCAACCCATCCGCGCCATTTACCCTCGTAAATTGTTTGAGATGATTGACGAATGTTCTCCACCATAACTTCCGCCGTGCTTCGCGAGAATCCACTCGACGTCAGCATACCCTTCACAACCTCCACGCGTGAAGGTGTAGGATTGCCGGGTTGTGGTGTAGCGTCGTCCCCGCGTGCTGCGAGAGGATGTCTGCTCGTCGAGGCAGCTCGATCGGGTCCCTCTTCTTCATTTTCCACAGTTCCACGAACCACGGGGAGGCCTCCCACCACGGGGCTATGAGAATGAAGGACCCCGTCGACTCTTTCGCTTTGGTCAACACTTTCTGGATCAGCCTGAAGGGTGGGAACAGATACCCGAACACGTTGTTCCACTCCAAACTCAGTCCATCCGTCGCCATCGCCCGACTGTCCGGATACGGGGAGGCAAAGAGTGGTAGCTGTGTATTCGCACGTGTCGCGAAGAAGTCCACCGTCGGAGTTCCCCACTCTTGGAATATCTGATGGCATACCTCCGGGTGGAGGCGCCATTCCGTCGTGGGTACCCTGCCTACCCTGGAGAGCTCGTCTGCCAACACGTTCATGCTGCCCGCGATATGTCGTGGGGCCAACATGATGTTGAACTCCTCGCAGAGCGTGAAGATCCTGTGCACTTCCACGAACAGTGATCCCGACTTCGTCCCACCTCCCCTCCGTAGGTAGGACACCGCCGCTGTGTTGTCCGACAGGACTGTCACAGAAGAATCCCGGAGTCTGTGTGCCCACACTAGTAGACTGTTCCACACGGCACGTAGCTCCAGCACATTGATGTGAAGGTTGCACTCCTCTGGCAACCACAGGCCCGCCGCCTGTTCTTCTCCCACGGTCGCACCCCACCCCGAGGAGGATGCGTCCGTGATCAGAAGCCAGTCCGACGCTGGCGTGTGGATCGGTACCCCTTCCTGCAGATTGCGGGCCTCCGTCCACCACGTTATAGCCTCTACAGGGGCTCTGTCCAGGGAAATGAGGTCCTCCCATGAGACCCTCGGTACCCATTCCAATTTCCGCAGCCAGTGCAGTGGGCGTACTCTCCACGAACCTCTTGGGACTAGAGACGCGCACGAGTCCATTCTGCCGATCGTCCTGGACAACTCCCGCGCGGAAATCTGTCGTAGCTGCAGGAGGCTCTCCGCTGCTGCCGCTACCTGGTGTACCCTGTCCTCGGACGGTCGTATGGAGAAATCCTTCGTGTCGAACCAAGCCCCCAGGAACTCGAAGCACTGTTCCGGGACCAAACAGGATTTCTTCACATTCACACCCAGGCCTAACATCGTCATAAGCCGCACACACCTTGCCGTGTCCCGGGACAACGCGGCTGCGTCTTGGTTCCTCAGGCACCAGTCGTCCAGGTATGCATGCGCGTAGATCAGCGCCCGATGAAGTATCGCGAGCACTGGCTTCATTAGCACTGTAAAAAAGTGAGGGGCTGAGCACAATCCGAAGGGAAGGACCACAAATTGGTAGACCTTCCCTCGGCACACTAATCGGAACAGGTGATGAACACTCTTGTGTAGCGGCACATGTAGATAGGCATCCTCTAAATCGATTGATGTCGAGAAGTCCCCCGGCTGAAATGCCTCCCTGATGGACTCCAACGTCTCCATCTTGAAGTGTTCTGTTGTGATGAACCTGTTGAGGTGGCGCAGGTTGAAAATTAACCGCATCCCCCCGTTCCTCTTCGGGATCACCCTCGCCGGGCTGAAGAACCCCAAGGTGTCCCTCGGAGCCACCACCAACGCTCCTTTCTCCACAAGCGACATCACTTCCGCCACTAATTCTGGTGGCTCGGGCCTCCGGAGTAACCAGTGTGGCGGGTCTCTTCTTAGTGGTGGCACCGAAGTAAAGTTTGGGATATAACCCCACTTTACGACGGCCACCACGAACGGATCCGCCGTGATGCGTTCCCATGCGTCGCAATGGCGCGATATCCTGCCCCCTACCCGTCCCCGTGGGGGGGGCTGAGGAGATTGCGCCAGAACCTTGTCAATGTCCAGAAGTTGGGGGCCTACGACCTCCTCCGCGGCTTCGGGGGAAGACACCCCTCCCTGTGTGTCCTCGGCCTCTAGGTGGTTTACCAGTCCCAGTCTGGCTTTGTGGTTGACCGCCTGCACTCTGGCCCATCTTCGATTGGCCCTGGCCTCCAGGGTGGTGGGTTTCCCGAAAAGGCTGCCTGTTTCCTCCCGCTCCTCTATGGGCTGCTCTACTCCTACCATGGGAAACAGGTGCTTTAACCTTCTCCCTAAGCTCCGGAGCCACTGTGAGGAGTTGTCCGTTGAACAGCCAACGAGACCTATGAATCGGGAGCAACCGTAAGTCCTTGAGCGCATCCTTACACACACCCGCCGGAGCACTTGCGAGATATCCATCCCTCCTATGCAGCACCGAGTTGAACAGCGCCCGAGTTCCCCAGTTAATGGCGTCCGTGTGGAACTCGGAACCCTTACGCATAAGTTTAATCGCCTCGTCGATGGCCACCAGGTCTCTGTCCTCGGGGTCCGACGCGAGGTACTCCTTCAACTTGGCCGTCGCCGCCGCGTAGGCCATGTCCGACGTGGAGTTCGCGCGCAGACTCGCCCGAATCACTCTTTCGTCCTCTTCAAATTGTGCGGGCGCCACACGAATCCACTGTGGGCGCTGTAGGTTTGAGCCCATGTCCATCCTTGCCTCCGCCGCCACGTACTCGGTCTCCTCGTACGTGCGGTAGCGTGTCGCTCTTGGCGCACCAGCGTTCCCCGCCGAGAAAAAGAAGGTCCCCTTCGTCAGATCCGGTGGGGGGGGAGGGTTGACGGCTGATAGCACCTTCCCCGTGTCCCGTAACGTGCCCCCGTTCACGAGCAATTGGCGAAACAGCACTTGGGATTGCGGAAGATTATTCTGTTGTTTAACAGTTCTGTCCATGTTCGCGAATGACGTCGCCGGTGGTTCCCCTTCTGCAATTACCGGAACCACAACCCGGGGGCAAAATAGGCTTGGTAATGATCCATAGACTTCCTCCACCAGCCACTTCCACTCTATTGTTTCCTGGGCGTTGGCTGAGCCGTCCGCACCGGGGTCCAGGTCCCCGTACGGAGCCTGGCTGTCATCCGTGGGTATAATCACGGGGGCGAGCGGCACGTGGAACACCGCCCCGTCCCCTCCCCGGTTGGCTTGGTCCTCCGGCGGTAGCACAACGCCGGCGCTCGCATTCGCCGAGCTCTCCGTTGCACTCTGCTGCCTCGCGTCGCTGCCCTGTGGCGCCGCTGGCGAAAAAACCGCGTCCTGTCCGCCTCCCTGCAGCGACAATGGGGGCGGGGGAGGGGGGGGCGGCATCGCGGGCAAATTCCACCCAGTACCGGGCTGCGGTGTCGATGTGTGTCCCGGACCCACCTGTCCGCTCCAGCCTGCGTACCCAGGCCAGGACCACTGTCCGCCGTGATGTGACCACCGACTGTCCCACTGCGTACTATAGTCCGCATAGGTGTAGTTCTCCGCTGTGTCCGACCGTGTCCCGGACCGTCTCTGCACCGGTTGGCCCTGTCCGGAACACGAGTCCGCTGTCCCGGACTGGGAGCGGGTCCAAGGCGGCACGCCGCCCTGTCCCCCCGCGTCCGCCCGTCCTTGCGGGTCGGCTCTATCCGGTTCCATCCCGGAGCTTGTCCGGGACGGTCCCAGCGGCATTTGGGAGGGGGGCCGCTGGGCGTTGCCCGCGGCCTCCGCACCCATGCCGAGTACTGTATCCAACAATCTCCTCCTTTTTGGTGACGATTCATCGGCATCACAACCAACACTTACGGCAGTCCGTGGCGGCGACCCCGTCGGCGTGAATGAACGTTGTCGGGCACTGGACTGTCCTCCCGTGATCATGGTAGTTCCCACCGGTAATTTTGGCGACTCCTTCGTCCCAAAATAACTTTCGAAAGTTTCCAAAATACCTTTTTGGGTTTCGAGGGCACGCCGACGTTCGACCTCCTCCGACTCCATCTTACGTGTCGATTCTAGCGCTGCCATCTGCTCGGACACCATACGCGCCACCATGTTAGCCAAGCTCACTTCCTGTCCGGGCGCGTCGCCTGTCCCGGGCAGCCGCCGAACAAAGGACGTGTCCGCGACCTGTCCGATGGTCGCCACCGTTTCGTCCACGTTTTCCGAACCACAAGAGTCCACTTCATTCACCAAAAATTGATCTGGGTCGATAAGTGCACGATTGTTCGCCGCCTGTTTTGCCAACACACGTTCTTTTCGTCGTAAATCCTGCCGACGGTCCGAATCGGCCCACGTAGCTTCGATGGCCGCCACGATCTTCGGGTCCGTTGTGTCACACCATTCAGCACACTTGAAAGAACCAAAGTTACAAACCCTGCATCTGCGACACCGTGGGTGGGGATCACGATGATAGAGTTTGTTCGAACATTTACCCGACGCATTCCCAGGGCAGATCGCCTGTTTTTTGGGGTTAACGATGACTTCCATGTTACAGAAACGTAGTAGCTGCGACCGATCTTGATCGCGTCCCAAACAAAACTGTGTGGAGTAGCGGGAATGGGGCGCCACCTAGCGGTGGACACGGGCCCCAGGGAGCGCCGTTGCAAGGACCCAGAGTGCATTAAATTCATGTTTGGGACGGGTAGCATTTCCAATATTGTAAAGCATATATAAAATACAGGTAAGTATTTTAGGCTAGTAGTAAAATCGTCATTTTTTACTGCTGCAAAATGAGCTAAAAGCATAATCCAATTAATGAACATCAACTGTTTAACCAGTGTGATTCACAATCAGGAATGCCTGTGGGTGATTACTCCCTCCAGTATGGAAGATAAGCAATTGCTCTCAACTGGAAGGAATTTGAGCACTTTTGCACCCCTTCAGCATGCTATCGCCTAACAATCCTGTAGTTACAGAGGTTTGTGCGCTTAAAAAATTAAAATGCCGAGTATGGCCAGCTGATTTTTGTTTCTATTGCCTAACCGAAAATATGCATTACCAATATTTTAGTATCATACTCTCGAATGCTCTTTCCACATAGAAGCGAAGTTCATAAGCCTACTGCCAGCTCTGTAACCCTCAGAGCGTATGCGTCGCGGACCTCTCCTATAAAAGCACCGAGCCGCCTATTCACTTCATCTTTCGTTCCTCTCAATATGTCAGGTGGTGTCTCAAGAGGAGAGGCAGGGTGGGTACAGGTGATATATATTTTTGGTTAGACAATAAAGCAAAAATCAGCCGACCATACCAGGCATTTTAAAGTTCCAAGTTGCCGCCGAAAATATACATTAGGATACCTATATTTTAGCATCAAAGCAGACCTCGTCCAAAACGGCAGCGGGCAGCACCAAACGGTCGTCCCGAGGTTACGAACTGGCACCCACGGGGGCGAAGAAGAACGGGACCATTTCGAATAAAATGCGAAAGCTTAGTCGCAGCCAGTTTGATGGCTGATGAGCGTCAGTCGAAGACACGTCAGTAGCACGATAGACCCAAGTCGTCTAAATTGCAGAAGACGATGGAGGTGTAGGCCTTAAATGCCGAAGTCAAGTGATGAATGGAAGCCAAAAGCGTGTTGGTTGCTAATGCGGGCGTTAACACGATCAAAAGAAAATTTGAACACACTTTTTTTTTTAAAACCAAAATAAAGGAAGGGCAGTTCTGTATGGGGGGGGGAGTCATTCTGGATTCCACCAAGATGGGTAAAAAAAATACGCAGTATTAATTTCTGTACCTCACGAGAGGGTGCAAGTGGTGCTGGACGCTTGCTTTTCTTTTGATTGAAGGATCCAGAACGAGAAGTTAACTGGGACGGTTTAGGATTCTTGTAGCTTGCCAAGATGCAAGTAAAAGTTCACGTTCCTTTTGGCACGCATGTTGCTCTTTGCGAG
This sequence comes from Lithobius niger, assembly GCA_023313725.1. Lineage (NCBI taxonomy): Eukaryota > Metazoa > Arthropoda > Chilopoda > Lithobiomorpha > Lithobiidae > Lithobius > Lithobius niger. The sequence continues at coordinate 6,237 of JAHWFP010140637.1, read as the reverse complement.
CATTGGGCTCTCTTGCATTATCAAAATCTTTGTACTGTAGATCTTCAACCGAAATTCAAGTATCACAAGGAATGTGAAAAGGGTCATACGAACGATGAAGTCCGCAAACCAGATATGGGTCGATTCTCGGTTTTCCCGAAATAATAGCGGTCCACGAACATCGTTCAGGCTTAATGTGCGACACAGAATCGAGAGTCGAAAGCGGGAGGAGCACTGTCTCTCAGAGAATCATTCGGGAGGGATTAGAAGCTAGAACAGTGTGACAATGTTTATCATGTTGAAGCTTACGAATCAATACTGGTGCAAAACAATTCACTTTGAAAGGAGGTGCAAGACAAACTGTGATTGACACAATTTTCCCACCAATACTGAGCACGGAATTGTGGGAAGGAGTAGCTTGGAAGAGCTGACGGCAGATGGCAGAGGTAGTTCTTGGCCCCCGAGGTAGTCCTGAGCCAAGCGAGAGAGCTGGTTGGTATGGCGAGGTGTGATCGAACATTTAGCAGCAGTTGAACGAGGCGGTTAGGCGGTTAGGAGTGAGTTTGTGGTTCTGAGTAAGGCTGTACCGATACCAGTTTTTTTTCACCGGTACCGATTTCGGTACCACGAAAATGTCACGTGCCGGTACCGGTGCTAACTTTAGCTTTTTAAGAATAAGAATGAATGATGAAAAAAGTTCGGTAAAAAAAATAAAAATGTAAACTCATAAAGGCTAACAGCAAAAGTTGAAGTAGGCATACTTAAACTGGAAAATCAAAACACTGATTTTTTTTAAAGACAAAATGTTTGTCCTACTGGAAAAAAAATAAAAATCCAAACTGGTAAACACTAACAACAAAAGTTGAAGTAGGCCTACTTCAAACATGACAATCCCAAAATCCGAATTTTTTTCAAGAACTAAAAAATGTTTGTCTTACTGAAAAAAAAAATTAAAATCCTAACTCATAAACACTAGGCCTACCAGCGAAAGTTGAAGTAACCCTACTTGAAACTCAAAACACTGAATTTTATTTAAGAAAAAAAATGACATATATATCCTACTGGCAAAAAATTAAAATCTGAACTCCTAAAAAGCAAAAGTTGAAGTAGGCCTAAAAACTTGAAACTCAAAATATTGAATTTTTTAAAATTTTAAACGACGAGACAATGCGTTACAATTTTCCGTCAACAAATGCGTGGACTTTGGTTTTGTTAGAGCGACAATCCATTTCCGGTTTGGGATAACGAACGCGTAGCGTTGAGCTCATCCATCTAGAGACAGTGTGGTACAACATCGTCAGATGCGTGATGTCAAGTGCGTGCCGCTCTGCCCCTAGATTAGACAAGGTGCGTGCCGCTCTGCCTTCAGATCGGTCGAGTTTGGGTTGTGGTCTTCGAAAGCAGGGTATGGCAACGGAAATCATAACGACTCATAATTTGAATAGAGTTTCTTTAAATTTAGTAAACAATATTTACTAAAATATATATATAAATTATAATTTTAGTAAAATGTCCGTTGCCATTATGAAACATTTGCGTTCGTTAATATAAACCGGAAATGGGTGCACCATCTCATCTTGAACCATCTTATACTTTTTCCGTATCTAATAGGACTGCTCTGATACCGGTACAAGTATTGATCGGTGCAGATACCATGGTATCGGATTGGCACAATCCATTTTCAGCCGATACTTGCAACTGATACTAAATTAATTTTTTGTTCTGTGGTTATGCAACTTTTTTTTTTTTTTTACCGTAGGTACTCCATTTTACTCCCAACTGAATTATTTTTTAAATAACGTAAACAACTTGGACCTATTACTTGTGTGCAAACACAGAAAGATTGATTTGTAGTAGGGCTGTGCAGATACCTATACTGGTACCGCCTGCACGTACCACTGGTACCGGTATCGGACCGGCATCGGGTAAACAAGTACAGGAATAAGTACCGGAACCGGCTTGTTTTTTCAAGAATCGGCATTTTCGTACATTAATAATATGGCATACTGTTCCCAACGCTACTAAAAATTAGCCTGCAACTAAGTCATGGGCAAGGTAGGCTTTCAAATCTGATTTTAAACGATGTGGCCCTTAAACCGCTATGAAGCTAGGGAGAGAGCACGGGACATCACACCTGGCTTGAATCCTGTATTTGTTCAACCTGAAATAACACTGGGCTACCTTGTGTCAGATATCAGCATAGAAAGGAACAATCGCGTATCGACTAATAAATGTGACGTACCATTCACTGATAAATCAAAAGCTACCAAAACACGGCATAACTGGACAACTGTTTTTGTAACATGCCAAATTATTTTTGGTTACCTCCTAATAAAAGTTATATTGTTTACAGACTGCAAATCCCAGCAACAGATGTCGCAATGAAAATTCAAGCCTTTTCAAGGTGACGTGAGAAAATTCAAACCATTTTCCAGGTCTGGAAAATATTGCAATTTTTAATGACTTTACAAAGGTTTTTCAGGCTTGGGCGAACCCTGACTAAATAGCTACAACAGTCAATAAACCTGTTTAAGTCGATTAGTTATTAGTTATTATTAGTCATTCTTATTCTTATTCTGTTGAGTCGATTAGTTTTCCCTTGCAAATACAGCGATCGATATGGCTACTAATTGTCTAACACGTGTGAATAATTACCCCTCCTAAGAATACAATCCAAACATCCAAATGATTTCTTGGCCGCAGTTCCATGACGCATATGCACCCATAAAACCAGTGGTCGCTTGCATTTCTAGCTTTTCATCATTAACCCTTTCTAGCCTAACGCCGTTTTTCGTTTTCCTGCTGAAAAAGCCTATGGCCGCAACATGGCTGCCATGAACAAGTTGGATGCCACACGAAAATAAATTGTAAAAAAAAAAAAACAGCGCTAATGAAAGTTTCAACTTACAGTACTCAAGAATGATAACATCCACTCGATATTCTTCCGTCACAACGCCTGTTATTACTTCCGAAATCATTATTTTATATTTTATGACCGTAAAAATAGTTTAAAGTTGCTTTTTAAACAAACGCAATTTTCACGTCAATTTTGGCGACGATGCCAACAATAACATCGACTTAAGGTAATAAAGAGATGATTTGAATTAAATAAACCGAAATAAACCTTTAATATACGTTCCAAAATACCTAATTCAATCGGAGTTAGCTTCCGATGTATGCAACAGGATTTGTTTTTTTTAACAGGGCGTAGAACTGAGCGAACTGCATTTCGTCGTTTGGTCTTTTTTGCAACGGAATTGCGACGACGATATATCATCGTTCGGACCTAAAAGGGTTAATCGGAATTAACCGAAAATATACGTTCCAAAATACCCAAGTCAATCAGTATTACACCTCCGATGTACGCAATTGGATTATTTTTTTTTTAACAGTGCGGTGAAGTGGGCGAATGATATCGCGTCGCTTAGGCTTTTACGCAGCGGAATTGCAACGACGATATATCGTCGCTTAGGCTCGAAAGGGTTAACTGCGATGGATGGCATGGCGGCGCACACCTCTCAATTAAAGACGAGCCCACTACGATTCTTCTATTGGTTTCATTTTAAACTGTAAGTTTAATTAGAACACTAGTGAACTGAATCAACATTAAAAATATTCAGCACCGTTTGGTAGTTTTATGATACGGGAGGCCTCCAAACCGTTTAGTCTCGGCATTTTGCACATTTTATTTTTCCTACTGCAACGTTGCCACGTCGCACGACTGATAAGGATGAAATATCTTAGATAGCAGTCATCACCCAAAAGTAGTTTTATGAATTTGCGGCGGGGGGCGGCCCCCACGACAAAAAAAGGTGAGACAGGAGAAGGGGGAAATAGTTCTCCATCCCCCTCCAAAAAAAAGTCCTAAGCATTAAAGTCATGAACGATTGTCCAAACAGGTAGCCTAAGTCTACGCTAATTTCGCCTGCCGACATGACTATACAAGCTTGTTATACAGTTCGTATGAATGAGATCAGAGGAGGCGCATGCCTACGTCAGTGATCTCTGCAATAATTTGCCTGTCATTGGTCGGTTGGTGGTGACATCAGCCGCTGTCGAAGTCTACATAGTTCCCAGTAATTGGTTGTGGATGGATGACGTCAGTCGGCTGAAGAAAAAATAACGAACCTCGTACGTTTGCTGCGAACAAAAATCTTTGATTATTTCTAGCGGAGGATTTCCCTAACGGATTCGATCCATTTTCGAACTTAGACCTAGAAATGTGCCATAGAATCTCTGTGAAAAATTGGACAGAAATCCGATAATTCGCTAAAACGTTATAGCGCGAACACCCAGACAGACAGACAGACAAACCGTTCGCATAAGAGTCTAATCGACTCTAATAAAGGAATGCATTTTTGGACTGAAGTGAAATCAACAACTTACGAAATAAAATGACTTTTCACAGGGAATAAAATCTTACCTCCCCGACTTCTTCGGAGTCAAAGTCGAAGTGTTTGCTCAGCAAGCCAACTGTGAATAACGACCTCATTAAGGCTGGCCTGTGCTGAACCAACATGCGACTTTGTGGATTCCGCGCATGTTCATTTTTGATTTTAAGAAGAAGAGCTGAAAAGGTAATAGTCAATTAGTATTTGACAATATAACAAGTAACAAAGTACGCTTGACCAGTAGTGAATGAATCCTCAGATAATTAAAGATTCAAAATTCCTTCTAAAATGCAACATATCACGAATTTTAATTGTAAAATTAGTTTTTACTATCCTAAAATAGTTACATTCTGTTTCAGCTTAAATTGCTTAACTTAATGCTCAATTGCATTTTGAAGCTACACGTAGCTCTTCACTGTATGCCATTACATTCCCTATCAATGCGCGGCGCACCATCCACCCATCACAATCGCTTGGTGCAAGGACGGGTCTGGCGAAAGCGAAGATGGTGGGTAGGTTCTAACTGAAGGTAATTATTTTAGGATAGTATTTTAGAGTTAAAATCCTGTTTCTTACTATCTATCAAAATACTTCTTCAGTTTAGAACGACGTTGTCCATTCGGAGGTCGGTCGAGCCTAGAACCCGGAGCCTGCATACATATGGAGAATACTTTCACAATTAAACTTACAAAGTACCCACCCTTACGCTATGTGCTATTCCGACTTTCATTCTTTCAAGGCAGAAACTCTTCAGAACTTCCCAATACAACTGCACACCATCACATTCTGTTAACCTTTCACCTCCAGTGAAACCACCTACAACTCGCAGGTAGTGGTAATGAAGTTGTTTTTGTTGGTCCACCAACAGCCAGAAACAATTACAGCTAACGGCACACCCGACACAAAAGCACCAGGACGAAGCCAGAGCTCCAAGTTCATTTGTTCGCTTTATCACATTGTAGATTCACACTACGATCTTTGCCGAAGACACACCGCGACGTACAGGTTCCGTGGTGTCCTTGTCTACCTGAAGGAAAAGAGGAGTTTGAACACTATACACGAACTGGGCACTGTACACGCTCACCACATGAGGGGCAACGATCGGGGCAAGGGCTTTGATTAATTGGACGAGAAGCTTCATCCGACTTCTGGTTCTTAGCCTGGAAATCTACTGGAAACACCAGAGTTACCCTAGACCAGTTGCTAGTAAACTGAATATGACCATCTTGTCTGGAGAACGGGTAACAATTCAGTTTGAAGTGCTGTTATTGCCAGCGCCACTAAAATACAGTCTTCTAGGTAAGGTGCAGAAAAGAAGCAGAATGCATCGGTTCATACAGAGCACCTGGGAGGATAGACAGGACTAAACGAAGGTTCCTTCTCGAAAAAAGGCAACCGAACTAGTCTAGCAATGACTCTGCTGCCAATAATACACGAATCGCCAAGACAGGACAGCACACTTTTACCGAGTCTTGCTGGCTGTCAGGGAAAGCCCTGCCTGAACGAGCCTCTCCAAGAGGAAACGGAAGACTCAGAAGGGCTGCATGGGTCAACAGCATTAGAACCACATCATTCAAAACATTTTTTCAAATTCGTTCCATAAACCTTGATAGTACAAGGCCGTTGACACTGAAGGAGATGGTCGAGCAGTCACAGGAGAAAATCAGGCTTCGCACAATTGGTCTTCAAATTAGTCTCCACGTATGACAACCCCGGAAAATCTAGAGTGGAAGAACAACGTAAAGAGCAAGTCGAGATGTGAAAGCAGAGGTATAACCGTTTTGAACAAAGGAAAGTACACGTCCGAACGGCATGACTTCCTCCCAAGCAGTCACGTGGTGCAGAAGCCTATATCCCCCCCCCCCCC
>JAHWFP010140636.1:0-12043 GCA_023313725.1 Lithobius niger | reverse complement strand
GTGTCACTGCCGATCTGCATGGAAGCGATCACCTCCCCATTGTGTTGTCCACAACACAAGGGGGTTCTGTGGCTTCCAGGCCAGCCCGGTGGGCGCTTAAACGTGCTGAATGGTCAGCTTTTGCTGAGGCTGCTGTATTTCAGCGTGCGGTTGAGGACTTTTCTGATGTGGATGAACTTTCCACTCATTTCGCTGACGTGGTTCTTGCTGCTGCTCATGCTACTATCCCGCGTATGTCCACTCAGCCGCGGCGGGTTCCTGTTCCGTGGTGGACACCTGCTTGCGGGCAGGCCATTCAGGGACGCCGGCGAGCGTTGCGTGCGTTTACAGTCAGCCCAACTGCTGACAACTTTGTAGCCTTTAAGCGCTGTCGTGCCCGTGCCAGGTTTGTCATCCGTGAGGCTAGACGTGCTTCGTGGGCAGTTTATGTTTCGTCGATCACGCACTCCACGCCTTCTCAGCAGGTGTGGCGGAAGGTGCGCCAGGTCTCGGGGAAGACCGTGCCTTCCCCGGTTTCACAGCTGAAGGTGGCGAATACCGTGATCTCTTCTGTGCCGGATATCGCCGACTGTCTTGCGTCTGCGTTTGCGCAGGTTTCGAGTGATAACCATTATGATCCTGGTTTCCTCAGAATAAAGCGTATTAAAGAGGCTCACCCTCTAGACTTTCGCTCCGACGGGCTAGAGGAGTACAATTTACCGTTCACCAGGCAGGAATTTGTTTCCGCTTTGTCCAAGTCTCATGACTCCGCCCCAGGGCCTGATGATGTTCACTATCAGCTGTTGAAACATCTGCCTCTTGCCTCCCAGCAGTTCTTGCTGGAGATGTTCAACCGTGTGTGGGCAGAAGGCTCTGTTCCGGCAGCGTGGAGGACAGCAGTGGTCATCCCGATTGTGAAACCGGGCAAAGACCCTACTGCTCCTTCCAGTTATCGCCCAATCGCTCTGACTAGCTGTGTCTGTAAACTTATGGAACGTATGGTCAGTGAGAGGTTGGTCTGGGTGCTGGAATCACGCGGATTCTTATCTGCGTCCCAGTGTGGCTTTCGACGTTTTCGGTCAACCATCGATCATCTGGTTGCCCTTGAATCGGATGTGAGGGAGGCTTTTCGCCTGCGTCAACATCTGGTTCAGGTTTTCTTTGACTTGGAGAAGGCTTATGATATGACCTGGCGTTATGGGATTCTCCGTAATCTCTATAACTGTGGCTTGAGGGGACGGATGCCACTGTTGCTTTCCGCTTACCTCTCAGGCCGTTCTTTTCGTGTTCGTGTCGGGGCGGCTCTTTCCCGCCCGTTTGTCTTGGAGAATGGTGTGCCTCAAGGAGGTGTTCTTAGTGTCATCTTGTTTGCTATTGGGATCAACCCCATTGCTCAGCAAGCTGCTGTTCCCCAGTCATTGTTTGTCGATGACTTCGGCCTGCGCTTTCGAGCGGCTCGCATGCAGACCTGCGAGCGGCAGCAACAGCTGGCGATTAACAAAGTCCAGACCTGGGCGGTCAGTAATGGTTTCCGGTTTTCTCCGGACAAGACTGTGTGCATTCACTTTTGCCGCCAACGAACGCTGCACCCAGATCCTTGCCTGTACTTGGGGCAGGCGCAGATTCCTGTTGTCCCACAGGCACGTTTCCTGGGTCTGGTGTTCGATTCCAGGTTATCTTGGCTTCCACACTTGCGCCAACTTAAAGACAAGTCTTTGTGGGCACTTAACATCTTGCGGGTTCTGTCGGGCACTTCATGGGGTGCCGATCGCGCTGCCATGTTGCGCCTCTACAGAGCCCTTGTCCGCAGCAAACTTGATTATGCGTGCATGGTGTATGGTTCGGCTAGTGACTCGACTCTCCAGATGTTGGACACTGTGCATCACAGTGGCCTGCGTGTGGCGACAGGGGCGTTTCGAACTTCTCCAGTGGTCAGCCTCTATGTTGAGGCCTCGGAGCCACCTTTGGCCATTCGTCGGCGAAAGCTGGCCATTCGGTATGCTGTGCGTTTACGGGCTGTGGAATCCAGTCCTGCTTGGTCCATGGTTTTTGGGCCAGACTTGCGAGTCGGTAGACGCAGGGTGGGTAAGGGTGATTTCCGCGATATGCTCCAGCAGTCCTGTCAGGAGATAGCCTTTGAAATGCCCAGCGTCTTGAGGCTTGGGGGAATGCCAGTAGCCCCTTGGCTTGTCCAAAGTGGCATTTTCATTTTCGCTCTGGCATCCCTCCCGAAGGGTTCCACTCTACCTGCACGGTACTTACAGGAGTTCCGGCGGCTGTGTTCTCAGTACGCCGGTTATCAGCGGCTGTTTACTGATGGGTCGAAGTCAGACGCTGGCGTGGCTTGTGCTTGTGTTTGTAAGGGAGTGACGGTTGCCCATCGCCTTCCATCAGGCTATTCTGTGTTTTCTGCAGAGCTTTTGGCTCTCGGTTTGGCGGTGGAGTGGATCCTTGGCCTTCAGGGCATGCATTTCATTATCTTTAGTGATTCCATGAGTGCCCTGGAGTCCTTGGCGAATTACAATCCTCGGAACCCCTTGACACAACGTGTCCAAGCTTTGCTTTCCCGCTTGCCTGGCCAGCGGAAAACCGTGCTTTTCTGCTGGATCCCGCGCCATGTTGGGATAGGTGGAAATGAGCAAGCGGATTCTGCAGCAAAAGGGGCCCTTTCTGGCCCTCTCGGTAGGGATCTCAGGCTTGTTCCCTCGGACGCTTTTCCAACTCTGCGTCTGAGGTTACATGCTTTTTGGCAAGCCTCGTGGGATGGACAGGATGGTAATAAGTTACGGGCCATTAAAGGCACTGTCGAGGAGTGGCACTCAGCGTGTCGCCGCAGTCGCCGTGAGGAGGTTGTGTTGGCCCGTTTGCGAATTGGTCACACCCGACTTACTCACTGTTTCCTTTTGCGGGGGGTTGACCCTCCTGAATGTTCTTGGTGTCGACGGCCACTTACGGTCCGGCACTTACTTGTTGATTGTCGCCATCTTGATGGTGTTCGTCGTCGGTTCCATCTTCCGCATGACATTGCGCGTCAGTTGGGCGATAAGTCTGTCCTCCTGTCCGGTGTTTTTCAATTTTTGCAGGAGGTACAGATGTATGACAAGATTTAGATTAGGGGTTTGGATAACATCTCTGTAATGTGTGGTGCAGTGGCAACCCGGACCACTGCACTGTGACTGAGGTTGGCGCTAATGACCAAGTTGTCGACGCGCCATTAAGCCTCAATCCCCCCCCCTAACCCACCAAAACTCAAGCCATCCAATTTTATGACTTCCATACTTCCTTTATGCCACAGACAACCTTAGGAAATTGCTGGCTCCCCTAAATATTACAATCGTCCCCACTGTAGCACGAAATTTTTAAAAACGAACTATGCCAAAGATTACAGTTGAGCAAAAAGATTAAACTAAACAAAAAATGTCATCTATCAAATCCCATGTGGCGAACCAACATGCACAGCCATCTGTATAGGAACCACGAAACAGGAACTAAATAAAAGGATTTCATCGTACAAATCCAACCTTAAATACAAAGATAAAACCGACTTGCTTGTTCAACACCAAATAAAGACAGGGCACTTCCCAGATCTTAAAAATATGCAAGTCATTTTTCAAGAAAATAATTTTCATTTAACTTAGAAACCCTTTGCATCCTTCCACAACAACAATCAATCCACAATCATTTGATGTGTAATAATAAACAGTTTTCGGAATATATAAAATTCCTTCACAAATTTGGAAACGCAAATTTTTCCCACCACTTAGATTCCACCTAAATAGCCACCCCATCTACTCCACGAATCACTTCTTCCCTGCTTCGTTAGGGAGAGGTCGTCCCAGACTCAGTTTTTGTGCTGACTAGGCTTCACTTTTTATCTTTTTACCTTTTAAAGCTCTGGCTTGCTTTCTTTAAAATAGGAAACCATTTAAGTGTATCTTGTGACTTGCAGCTTATGATATAAATGTTTTTTGCTTAACAACGTGAGAATAATCTCGAAACGTCGCATTTTACTGTATATATGTGCACTTGCTGGCCATTTTAAAACATTGACTACTTTCAGTGCTTTTATTCTTTCAATTCTGTAATATGCTACGCTATGCTCACTTAGCACACTACGCTCCGCCAATGAAAAATGGTAATTGTAAGTTAACAATGTTCTAATACACACAGAAGTTAACGAACGTTTGGTAATCCTCATTTCTCTACGATTTCATTGCCGTGCTGTCTCGTTAAAGACACTTCGGAACACAAACTTTTAATAACTGGCTGAAAAGACACCAAATATAATTCTACGTAAGTAAAAACTAGTAACAGAGCAAATGTTACATTGTGAGTTCATTGCATAAATACGCTGGTCTTGATACACACTTAGTGATGAGACATTTTTAGAGACTCGTTGTTATATTCTGCTATGTTCACTGCTATATTCTGTTATACTCACTGCTACACTATCCTATACTCACTGCTATACTCACTTACTGGCCAACTTATTTTCATCATTGCATGTGCAAAGTTAAATTCATTATTATAACTACCGGCAGGGTATCGACATTGGCTTCATACTATCTTCAACCTACCTCTCTAACCCTTTTCTGACTTGCCTGACATGTCTTATGTTTTTTGTAATACCGCAAATTGGTGAGAGTAATCAATATCCTGTTAGAAAAGAAGCAAGTGACACGCTGTTTACTAATATTGTTAAAAGGATACTGGTCGATATTAATTTGTCACTGGTGCTTGGTGACCGCAAAAAAAAAACTCCACTTCTTAGTAGCAAACAATTACTGTGAAACATTTGTCTTTATTTCTAGCACAATAACAAACAGGAGAGCAACACAATAAGTATATAAGTTAAATTCCATTTTGGTTCCCACATTTTTCAGCATGTAAAAACAAAATTTACTTCATTATTGAGAAAGGGGCCCTTTCTGGCTCTCTCGGAAGGGATCTCAGCCTTGTTCCCTCGGACGCTTTTCCAACTCTGCGTCTAAGGTTACACGCTTTTTGGCAAGCCTCGTGGGATGGACAGGACGGCAATAAATTACGAGCTATTAAAGGCACTGTTGAGGAATGGCACTCGGCGTGTCGCCGCAGTCGCCGTGAGGAGGTGGTGTTGGCCCGTTTGCGCATTGGTCACACTCGACTTACTCACTGTTTCCTTTTGCGGGGGGTTGACCCTCCTGAATGTTATTGGTGTCGGCGGCCACTTACGGTCCGGCACTTCCTTGTTGATTGTTGCCATCTTGATGGTTTTCGTCGTCGTTTCCATCTTCCGCATGACATTGTGCGTCAATTGGGCGATAAGTCTGTCCTCCTGTCCGGTGTTTTTCAATTTTTGCAGGAGGTACAGATGTATGACAAGATTTAGGTTAGGGGTTTGAATAATATCTCTGTAATGTGTGCAGCAGTGCCAACCCGTACCACTGCACTGTGACTGAGGTTGGCGCTAATGACCAAGCTGCCGACGCGCCATTAAGCCTCAATCCCCCCTCATTATTGGAAACTATTTTTTTTCAATATGAAGGGCGTGTTTTCTTTTTTATTGATGCCTGCTGCCGATATCGATTTGGTAATATCGTTAGCTAGATGGCAGTGTAGAACACTTAATTTGGCGGAGCGGAGAGCAAAGCAGGCATAGAATAGCATATAAAGGAAACCAAATTGCAAAATGTTGGTTGGTTGGTTGGTTGGTAGAACTTTTAAGTCTGGGTCGAGCCCAAGCAAAAGGTTAGTTTGGAATGATATTTGCTACATCGATTAAAACCTCTAAAATTATTGTTGAGTTCGAATTTGTAGGAAATCAAACTATTATTACGGAAAATTACGATTTTTTTTAAATTTATCAATGTAGCGATCACATTGCAAATTTAGAATCCTGAATAGTTAAGCAATTCTGACAAGCGTACGCTATATGCTGGTAGAAGTCAAGCGAACTTTACAATATACGGCAAATTAAAACATAATTGCTTCCTTATAGCTAATTTCCATTTTCAAAATAAACTCAATGAAATAATCACCTTTGATCGTCATTTTTAAACACGGCAGGAAGGCACACAACCATTACTAACGGATTCCGTTAATGACACACATTAGCAACATTTGAAAAAAGTATGTTGAAAGAATTTCCTTCACCATGGCATCGGAAGTGACATTAGACTACAGAATCATGACTATGATACCGGAAATCGTCGTATTTAGGTGAAGTTGTAAATAAAAAACGAAAATATACAGCAGACAACATGCCCGAAACAATAAGATGCCTGTGTCTCATAGTTTAAGGATGATTCGTTGACACAGCAACGTAACGTCTCTACACCGTGTGCACAAATGAATAAGCCGACTCATTTTCATAACCCAATTCTCCGTTAGCTGCTACTTACGAAATTAAAACAGCAGGTCAAAATTCAGCCTAAATGAAAACAATGCATCACATCAAGGTCATCATCACTCGAAATATTTCAAAATTCCTGCTGTCGAAAGAGGCAATGATATGTGATGAAAATCAGATTGCTGAAGATTTTATATAGTTTTAATATTAATATTGATGTTTCAACCAAATAGGAAATTTTAAGTAATAAAAAAGAATAACATGGCCACTTTTGCCATTGATAGATAAACAATCTAGGGATTGAACCAAAAATGGGCCGTGTACAGAATAAGATAACATAGGCTAGGAACTTGTCCTGGTATAAATCTAGCTAAGATAGTAACAATTTGGGAATAATGATTATCATTCCTAGCGGGCGAAAAATTATAGAATGAATTGTGAGATTCAATAGACAGCTGTAGCGCCCTCTTGATTTTCGGGAAATTCTGGGAAGTTCAGGGAAATTCTTAATTTCAGGAAAATTTAAAATTTCATCAGCTATATTATGAATTTCGTTATTAAGTATAAGATTAATTAAATAGATTAATTAAATCGTTCAGACTAGTTGCATTCATTTTTCCAGGTATGCAGTACATACAACAATTAGTAAAGGCAACGAGTTGCATGATGAAAGTAAACATGTCTTGGCTTCCCATACACAAATGTCTAAGGAAGTACATACTCAAATCCGACAACTCCACAAACTTCACGACATCGACTAAGAATTTAATAGCCTAGCAGGTACAAGGAGAGATCACTATTAATTGAGGGATCTAAAGTTTCAGCCTCAAAAATCACATCAGGAACAAACACAGTATCAATACTGTGAAGTTCATTGAGCTTGTTGCAAAAATCATGTAATGATGGACAGAGTGGACTCACACTTATGCTGGTACACATAAATCAATTTGATGTCAAGGTCCTTCTTATCAGAAATATCAAGATGCAGTTGAAGTGGTGAATGGTGAGTGGGAGACTGGAGGCACAGTCGGCCGTGGTTTTATTGGTTTCAGAAGAAATGAAATAAATATATCCAAGACTAGGATTGTGTGCTAACTATTCAGGATGTATAAGGGCTCGAATGTTGCTGTTGATATTGTTATTGAAATTGTTAACACTGTTGCTGCTGTGGTTGTTAGTGTTGCTGTAATTATTGTCTTTGCTGATGGGGGTTGTAGCAACTGTCCTTGTTGCATTCCTCATAAATGGCATAATGAGGATTCTGTCTGGTCATGTATCTATATGGGGAGCATTTGGTATAGTAAAATATTATTGGCTTTAATAGAAAACAAGGCGTAAACTTCAGGAATTATAACTTTTAAATGAAGGCAGTTGATCGACAGTGAAGTTCTACCATAGGCGATATGCTTGGAATCAGTAACATCAGTTGTAGGAGAAAACTGAGATACAAAAACACAGTGGAGCTCTGACGATATCAATGACAGTACTCTTACGACTACCAAATGTCTGTTCCGGGTGGAATTTCCAGGTCTGATTTCACTCACGTGTTTGATGAGTAACTTTCTACTGCTGCGAGCGGTTGGGGAGCAGGTTCTAGAGTCTGGTAGTTTTGAGCAATCAGTATTACATGCGATTACGAACGCCATTAGCATGACCCAGCTTAGCATTGTTAGTATAAGAGATTTTTTTAAACCCGATGAACAGTAATATTTTGTTCATTAGGCAGTTGTCCTCTTTTATTTTATGAGAGTAGAGAAAATGGAGCTCTGCGATAAAGGACTCCTATGCAAACTTCTTGTCAACGTCACGGAAAAAAACTGTTGTTCTGTCGTTTGGAGACACTCGTCGCCAAGACCAAGTTTACAGTGCGAGGAACAATTACTCATAAATATGGATGCAAACCTATTTACGTTGTCTTTGGACGTATATGTCAGATTGCCTCAGCGGGGAATCGAACCCAGGACCTTTGAAATCAAAGGCCAAGGTCTTACCGCTGAGCCATACTGACACGGCCAAAAGGAAATGTCCATAGGCAGCATTTAACACGCACACATATACATGAAACATATACTTTTCCAATCGCCACTGGAGGGATGCTTGACTGTGCGCCACACACCAGTGAAACCGAAAGGAACACACAAGAAAGCGTGAACGAATGGGTTAAACGGGACGGAAAACCAATGGGGTCGAGATTGATTTAATAAATACGGATACAAACCTATTTACATTGCCTTTTGGACTTAAATGTCGGACTGCCTCAGCGGGGAATCAAACCCGGGACCTTTGAATTGAAAGGCCAAGGTCTTACCGCTGAGCCATACTGACACGGCCAGAAGGAAACTTCCATAGGCAGCATTTAACACGCACACATATACATGAAACCTACACGTTTCCAATCGCCACTGGAGGGACGCTTTACTGCACACCACACACCAGTGAAACCTAAAGGAACACACAAGAAACCGTAAAAAAGTGGGATAATATGGGACGGAAAGCCAAGGGGCTCGAGATTGGTTTAAAGGCAACGTAAATAGGTTTGCGTCCATATTTATAAAACCAATGTCGAGCTCATTGGCTTTCCGTCCCATATAACCCATTCTTTCACGCTTTCTTGTTTGTTCCTTTCGAGTCCACTGGTGTGTGGCGCGCAGTCAAGCGTCCCTCCAGTTGCGATTGGAAAAGTCTATGTTTCATGTCTATGTGTGCGTGTTAAATGCTGCCTATGGACGTTTCCTTTTGGCCGTGTCAGTAGGCTCAGGGGTAAGACCTTGCTTTGATTTCAAAGGTCCTGGGTTCGATTCCCCGCTGAGGCAGTCTGACATATAAGTCCAAAAGGCAACGTAAATAGGTTTGCATCCTTATTTATTAAACCAATCTCGAGCCCACTGGCTTTCCGTCCCGTAAAACAATTACTAAACAAATCTGTCATAACAGGACGAATTATCATCATTGTGACATCATCACTCCTAAAATGCTGTCATATTCGATTTTACATGCTATAACGATAGGAAATCAAACCTCATAAATTACCACGTGTCTGGACCTCAACCATGTATCTCTATTCGTGTCAATCCAGACTGCACCAATCCTTTCGGAATTTAAGCCAAGTACACCATTCATTGGTGCCCTTATAATAGCAGCACCCCTGGAAATCAGTGCTCCCAAATTACCTCATATCTATATTCGTTTAATCTAGAACGATGACCAATGACCGTGGATCTCAATTCGTTTCAACACATGCCTGATGAAGCCCGATGTACCATGCAAGGGCAACCCTCATAGCTATTTTTTACTGTTTAATTCATAATAAATTCAATCGCTTTGTTCTTGTATGGCAGCCATGTAGTTGATGACGCCCTGGTTTATGCCTTCTGTAATTTGGACTTACATTTTCCCTGAATCCGTCATTGCAATCTGAGACAGAACTAGCACTAGAAACACGTTTTTTTTTGGACAAGGAGGAATAAATAAACACTACGAGCTGTTGTGTTTTCTTGTACATAGATGCCACTAACATCACTGTTGTAGTTATTTTTTCTGTTTTAGTAGTAGAATAATTATCAACGAAGTTTGTTGAACAATGCATTCAGACTCAATCTGTTCACAAACACAAGAATTAACAAATACACCGTTCAATCAAGATTCAGTATTATTGTTTTGGATAACAGTACTACGAGTTTTCGTGTTTACGTGAGTGTTGATATTTGCCCCTTAGCTAAACTCGACTCAACCTGAGGGGCGACGATAAACTTGGGTAAATGCAGGCAGAAGATGAAATCCATGGAGAAATTTGGGTTCAGGACTATGGATGGAGTATTCAAGCAAGTTACAGCTTGAGTCCTTCCTGAGTTCAAATTCAAGAATACGACAACTATTACACAGCACAAGGGAGTCTACAACGATGCAATATCATATACAACATGTCAAAACTGTGTATTCAACTTGAAGCACTTCTTCATTTAGTGGTAAGGTGTGGCAGCCGTATCATCCATAGCATTGCCAAGCCTACCGAATCTACAAAACAATGAGTATTAGACGTCATCTGCCTTAATACTGCAATTATTAATAGCACGACCTGCATATGTATTGTCTTAAGAAAGCTGATGCACACTTTCAAACTGATTACCAACGATTTTAGCTTAACGTTTAGCAATAACCATTCCACACACTACTAACAATAATAAATCATTCTGCATCCAGTAGGGGCAAGGAGAACGGAAGGGTCACTCAAGTAACCACTAACACCAGTCCTATAAAGACGTTAATGGCTGCATCACAGATATGGACGCTTAAGGTAGGTGTACAAGTCGGATTGGTTTAGCAATCCGTGAAACACACCCAGCAAAGTAGCTGAAATAACAGCCTCGGGGAGGGAATTCCATGGCGTCACCACTCGGTTTGCAAAAAAATTACTTGGGACAGTCAAGGTTACACCTAGTGCTTCTAAGTTTAAAAGAATGGCTCCGATAAAATTATTTTCAATGCGGTCGAAAAAAGGCAGGTCCAATGGCGTCAAACTATGAACGATCTTAAATATAAGAATCAGGTCTGCCTTCACGCACTTCAGCTCGAGTGGTACAAGCTAAGTAGCTGTAGGCAGCAGCTAGGCAAAAGTTTGCTAAGCCCGCGCACAGACCGTGTTAATGAACGCTGGACAGATTCCAACCTGTCGATGTCCTGTAGGAGATGTGACATACACCAATGCACTATACGGGGAAGCTGTTTGCTCGAGTCTATGGCCAAAGACCCACAGTGGAACGAAGAAAAAATTAACATAAGCTTTTTAAGACTTATGACTAAGAATTTTATGACATAGGGTCATTTGTTTTAAGGTAAGGTTAAGTTAGCTTTTGATGCAGTGTTTTGATGCAGTGTCCTGTTTCCGAGCTTGTATTTTGCCATGTTTTGAGGCTATTGCAAAACATGTTCGCACGAGCGGTAAAGAAGTTTGCTAAAATTTCGTATCTTTGCTTTCGGTGTCGACAAAAAGGTAATTAATGTAGCTTAAGATTCCGTGTTAGTTACAGTTTATAAATTTAATACAGTTTAGTACAGTTGAATTAAGTTGATCATCAGTACCAACAACAAAAGAAAAACATGGTTGTTATGGAAGCATGCATAAATCTAAATAACTGTTTCTCGTACAAATTAACACAAACTGGCTATAGGAAACAGTGATTCTCAACACATGTACGACTTCATTAGCGTCAGCAGATTTCAACAGATTTCTTGTATTTTCGATAATTTGTTTGTTATAGTTTCTTGCGGAAAAACTGCTGCACGAACGTACTTTAGTCGTGGTGCGTAATATAACTTATTGCAGTGAAACTTTCCTGTTTAACAATGTCAGGTTAGTTTTAAATAGAAACCCTCGTTTTACTTATTTAATTACTAAATGTTCTTCGGCACATTTTTTAAGGCAGACTTTCTAAGTTTAATACTATTTTGAGGCTATTCAATAGCCTTAGCAGTCAGTTTTTCCGTTTGTTGGAAGATTTTTTCAATCGGTAGATTTTTACAGAAGATGTTTTCGATCCTTTGAAATCATGGGTTAACCCCTAATGAAAACCGGGTGAATCAACATGCCCATTTCGACCATGCTTTTCTACCAAATCTTCATGACATCTCTGCAAGACTACTCAAATTTGACTACTCAAATTTGACGAACTTTCACAGTAATATGACGAGCGTTGTTCACATGTCTCCAATTATACCATAAAGTTTTCCTTTTTTTTT
>JAHWFP010140626.1:0-15392 GCA_023313725.1 Lithobius niger | reverse complement strand
CATCGCCACTCCCTTCCCCGTTGGAGGACCCATCCGCCACGGCTTTGAGGTATTTCACTCCTCCCCTTTCAACATTGAATCCAGCATTGACCGAAACTACGCCGCCTCAGCTTGTCTTGCACAACATACCGGCACTAACGCAGGACTCTTCCACCATCTCTCCGTTTCCAGCACCTCCTTCCCTTCATCCGACCATTCCAACATCCACTTCCGCAAAGGTCACATCTGCTGCCTCAAAACTTGCCTCCGCTCCGGTAACAAATGCCGGGACTGACTCGTGTCCCTCCGGTAATTCACCCATCTCCATTTGGCGACAGACTCTACAAACTCCTCTCGTGTCCAGAATCTCCAACTACTCCGTCTGGCAATTTGACAATGCCACCACCTTCATCCCAGTCTTCCACTTCATCACCTCAAATGCCAAAACCGCGGAAGGGGATTAACCATGCTCCACGTGCCGCACCAAAGCCACACGCGAAGCTTGATTTAGAATGATTCCCTAACTTTCCCACAGACGTTCACCTCCACAACTACTTTGGCTCAGCGAGAGGTCCGGTTGTACCACTTGTTGTGGCATAACCATTCTCCTCTCTCATTATTCACCACAAACTTTCTCATTGAACACCTTCAGAACTCACGTCTTCAAAAATTAATTTTCCTCCGCTTCCGCAGAAGAAATTTGATTTTTCCTACGCCTCCGCAAAAAAAAAAGAAAAAAAAGAAAAAATAGAGGAAAAGAGGAGAGGGCGGTTACGAGGAAGAAGGCCTACCTGCATATCCCGTGCGCCACTCGAAATAAACCATCCCTCCCTTTCAACTTCACCTCCGGTCTGCCTTTCCATCTATCCAATATACCTCCAACGTGAGTCAAGCGTTACCCTCAAGGTTTTACCTCCGGCAATTTTGCTTGATTCCTTGCCTTGTACCCTTTATGATACAGACCACTGCATGCGGTAATATTGTTGAAATACGTTTGAGCAAACCGCAACCCCAGTCTTACCTCGGACCGATCTGCAGGCCCCTTGTGAGGCCTGCATGCCCCGGCTCTGCCGACCTGGTGAAAGTGGTTGGGAAAGGAGGTGTGTCTTCATCAGGAACGTTCCTTTCCTCGGGTTGCCAGCTCGTACTGAGGGAAACACTTTGAACCTAGCCCTCCACCAGGTGATAAAAGTCTGCTATTAAAACAGGTAATGAATATTTTCGTCGGCTATAAAAAGTCTAAAATTGCGGGGCCTGAACCTGCTTAATTTTATTTTTATTGCCTAACCGAAAATATACATTACTGTAACTCCCTCCCCAGCCTCCCCTCCATGAGCTAGGTTCTGGAAGGTTGAGCAATGATTCCAACGGAGCGCCGCGCCGGAGCTTATATAAGCAGACCCAGACCCGCGCATGCGCAGTGCCGTACGAGCTTGGCAGGGAAGACAACTTTCAAGACTCTAGGGGAAAATAAGCTCAAAAGGGGGGAACTGCTATTAAAACAGGTAATGTATATTTTCGGTTAGGCAATAAAAACTAAAATTAAGTAGGTTCGAGCCCTGCAATTTTAGTCTTTTTAAAGCAGCAAACAAAACAAAACTACTTGACGATTACCGCATCTCGGCATTACTACGCTCCTTTGAAAACGAACGTCCAACAACTAGACGAACCGTAACTGATTGGGATTTATCCCTCGTCTTACAACCCCTTATGGAAGAGCCATATGAACCCATGCAAGAGTTCTCTTCACCTCATGACCCGGAAAACTGTCTTCCTCGTAACCCTGGCAGCAAGCCTCAGATGTTCCGAAATCCAAGCCCTTTCGGCCGACCCAGCCTACTGCATTTTCGGACCGAACTTCTCCTCTGTCACTCTTCATCTGAGAGCAACATTCAGAGCTAAAATGCTAAAACCTTCTGGACCATCAAAACCAATCACGTTCTTTCAAACATCGTAGGCAATGAACCGGAACGCCTCCTCTGCCCCGTGAGAGCACTACGGTTCTATCTAGCCCGAGCACATCCGCAAGGGAAGAAACCAACTTTTCCTTCCTGTTGACCCCCAGACCGGCGAACCTCCGCCTCAATGATATCCCGCTGGATCAAAAAGACAATCAAAGCAGCTTATGACAAACAAGGCACCAGTAAGAGCATGAGGGTGACGACACATGAAGTCAGAGCAATCTCCACATCATGGGCCCACCACAACGCCAGTCCAATTCAAGAGATCCTGGCAGCAGCCTCCTGGCGTCACCAATCAACCTTCACCTCCCACTACCTGAGGGATATGGCAAGAGAAGAACAAGGACTACACCGGCTGGGACCAATCGTCGCAGCCAGAACCGTGGTCAAACCCCCTTAAGCACTAGAACGAAGCAGAAGCAAGCAAGCCACCCATGAAGGAAGCCCATCCAGATGGAAGCAAATTGCACAAACAACGGTCCTTTTCAGGACCACCAATCCCTGCGCAAGAGTTCCAAATTCTTGTTTCCTCATTGTTCTGAATAAAGTGCTTGCATCCCGGGGCGCGCCCGTCCAGGCGGTGCCCGCCACCTGTCTTTGACGAGGTCTCCTGTTAATGCAAAATTAACAGGTTAATACGTTTTGGCAAATAAGAAAGAACATTTTGCCGGCCCCCAGCCAGGCCGGCTAAAAATGGTTTCGTTTTGCCTAAAACATACTTAACCTAATCCCGCCCTGCCTCCCCTCTCGAGTCATCGCCTGACATATTGAGGAAAATAAATGCCGAAAGCCTTCACGCTCTCGCTATTATAAGGGAGGACTGCACCATGCATGCGCAGTGGGACATGCAAGCAGGCGTCTGCGCAGCCGAAGAAACCTCCAGGGGACATTCCGTTGGGGACAATGTAATGAAAAATTAACAGGTTAAGTATGTTGTAGGCATTTTTAGCCGGCCTGACTGGGGGCCGGCAAAATGTTCTGTTTATTTGTTCTTTCCTGCACGTAACATCGTGCATGCATGTTATGAGCTGCCATTCGCCAGGCATTTCGCCCAAGATGCCCATATTGCCAGCATTCGTAGACATTCAGTAGCACGAATATTATTAGCAGATGTCATTAATTTTAAAATTAAGGTGTTACGCATGTTCAGATTGTTTTTAAAACTTTTTAATTTTCATGGAAAATTAACAGAAATGTTGGGGGATTATTAATTTTACGTCTAAAATTCCAGTTGTAGTTTGCCTGTTTAGCAAACGCCAGCATGTTTACGCCCGTCTCACTTAGTGACGAGTGGCAAACTCCAATCCCCAAGATCGAAAGTGTGATTTTAAAAATGGTGTTGCAAACTGGAAAAAAAAAATGACGCTCACGATTTTTGGAAACGCGAGCGGTCCTGTAAAACAAAGTTTTCTTGTTTTATTTCCCTAAACAACATCAGAGCACAAACTTAGACGATTGGTTCATTCAAAACCTTTCAAGGCTTTTATTCCTCCAGCAAAGGGAAGAATACCTACGATTTTTCAACATCCTAGGTCAGGACACAACTCGGAAAAGTCAAGACTCTCCGGCAAGAGAGTTCATCTCCCTTGGGTCTCGCTTCAATCTTTTAGAATTCACAGTACGTCCATCAACAGAAAGGATCAAAAAACTTCATCCAACATGGAATATCTCCTGAAACAAAACGAAGTCTCAGCCCAAGAACTGGCGTCAAGCATAGGCCTCATCGATTCCTGTGCAAAACTAGTTCCACAAGGACAATGGAAGGCAAAGCCAGTTTATTGGTTTTGAAACATGGAATGGTAACCACAAACCTATTGGAACTAGGGATGTGCTGATTAATCGTTTAAACGGTAATCGTCTTTTTGACGATTGAATGTGTAATAATTTTCGTTTAATGCAAACTGAACCTCGTTTAAAATTTAATCAATTTTATTTTTGAAACCAATTTCTGAAAACAATAGGAACACTACCTTTCACTGAGCATACCCACACTAGAACCGTATCCAATCTCTTAAGGTATCGTTGACCGCTTTCACCTTCCAGATGTTGTCCGATTTACAATGACGCAAGGTACTGTAAAGCCAGGAAGAAGAGATTCGTATTTGTGGCATTAATTACGCTTTACACTTATTATTTTCTAAACTGCAGTAGTTTATAAACCAATAAAACTTAATTTAATACGAAACATTTAAGTTCCAGTAAAATCTGCTACTTTCTTGGTCGCGTTCTAAAGCTGGGAGTTCCCGTTGCTTTGCCTGCAATGAATAACGTCATGAACTATGTGACGTCAAGAATAACGTCACTACCATTATTCTTGCATAAACTTCTTCGTTTCACCGTCTGTTTTGAAACTCCTTCAGTATCGCTATCTCCGACGTGTTCGTTAGTAGAATGTGACCCTTGAACGAATTGAGTGGCGGCAAGTGAAGTGAGTTTTTGGACGGAACAATAAGAATGGTATTAGACCCGAAAGGATTAAAGATTAAATTTTTTTGGGGGGGGAAATAACGGTTAATTGCTTTTTTTAACCTAGCGGTAAACGTTTAGCCAATTAATCGGAATCTTACAACCCTAATTGATAAGATACCATCTTTCTTTCGAACCTCCCACGACATATATAAATTGGTGGAAAGCCAAAGACAATCTGATGAAGAGCCTTCTTCCAAAGGACACCTCGTTACAGTCGCCTGCAAACCTGAATGGGGAGCCCATTTCGAAGATCACCAGCTTTCAGGATCGTGGATGGAAGATGATCTCCTCTGCCAAATAAACGACCTAGAGCTCAGAGCAATTCATCTAGCTGTTCAGGATTTAAAACACCTTCTTTGGGGGAAATTCTTAACACTGCTAAACGACAACACCACAGTGTTCGCTTACACGAAGAGAGATGGTGAAACACATTCAGCTTCAATGATGGAAGAAGCATCAAAACCTTTCCAGTCATGTGAAGACAACAAAATCCTGCTTCAACCAACGCACGTAGCAGGAAAGCTGAATGTGTTAGCAGACGAGCTCTCACGACAGGACATGATTTCAACGACGGAATGGAAGCAGGACCTAGCAATTTGCCAAGCTATATTCCAATGCTAGGGCACTTAAATGGCGGATAGTTTTACAACTCCTTCAATCACAGTTGCTAAATTTCACGGACGCCTTGACAACATCTTGGCAAGGAATTTATGCATACTCATTTCCTTCAATCAACACTCGACAAGATCAGAGAATCCGAAAGGGAGCTTCATCCTAGTAGCACCTCTATGGCCTGCTGCTCCTTGGTTCATAGACGTCATGGAGTTGAAGAAGGAGGTACCCATCCTACTTCCAATCTCGCAGTTCTTCCTGACCCAACACAACAGGAAAACGCTACACCTAAAACCGGAAGTCCTTCATCTTCACGGGTGGAGGTTGTAACTTCTCTTCTGAAGCGGGAAGGATTTGATTCTCCAGTGACAGAAAGGGTCATTCATTGCCGCAGAAAGTCAACCAGAAAAATTTTGGGGAATTTTGGTGTACCGTAATTTCACGCATTTAACCTGCCTCCCACATAACCCGCACCATAAAAAATAAGGCAGTTGTGTAAAAAAAAAAACTCCTATAACCCGCGGGTAATCTAGAAAGTTTAACGAAGTCTGAACGACCTCACTGGTGTGCACCAAAGGCCTAATGCCAGGCTGTTGGCCTTCCAACATATTTATCATCTTGTTAGCCAAGGTAAAATAAAAGCTATTTTATCTTTTGTACTGTATACTACCTTTATACTGAATATCGTTTAGCACTTTAACGATTGGTGCCGTAAATAACCAGCAATGCACGACCGTCCATCTGTGAAAAATGTCATTCCTAGCACACGCTAAAGCACCTTATCGGTTAGGTGCTCCAAGCGGTCGCCCCTTTGTGCAGGAACAGGAAATGGACCAGCGCTGAGTAAGCGATCAACCACGTGATGCTCGAACGCAAAACGAAATTGGCTGCTATTAATTAAAAGTTGGTTTTTAATTTCGATATTAACAATTAAACAACTGAAATCTTGAAACAAGAGCTCCAAGTTTTTGTGAATTATTAGAAGAGTTGCAATAGCAAAAAGTAGGTGAATTACTGTTTTCAACTCGTTTTTTCGTGATTTTTCACTGAAGCGCGGGTAGGTGAACTTTTAGGCTTATTGATAAGTGTTTTTTTTTTTTTTTTTTTAGCGTGTCAAAAAAACTCTCGTATAACCCGCAGGCCCGATTTTTTAAGAAAAAAGTAAAAGTCTTATAACCCACGGGTTATACGCGTGAAATTATGGTAAGTAAAAAAACTGAGCCCAATTCAACTGTCAGAATCTTCATTGGCATCTCTTTTTGAAGAACTTTTGAAGAAAATGAAAGACCAAAGACCAAGCATCCTTTCCCAAGATGGAACTTGCCATTAGTCCGGTCAAACCTTATGAAAATCCTCATAGCCTCACTTCTGCATCTTTCCTAAAAGACTGTATTCCTAGTAGCCTTAGCATCGGCTGTTAGACAAAGTGAACTGACTGCCTTCTCAAGAAAAGACGAGCACATCCATTTCTCAAGAAATTGATCTTCGGTTTCTCTTACTTTGCCACTCAAGTTCGAGCGAAGAATTTAAAACCAGATGTTGCTCCTAGACCTATCGTCATCAAGGCTCTTGCTCCAATAGTGGATCCAGAAGGGAATGAAAGGACCCAATGTCCAATAGGGGCACTCCGCAATTATTTGGATAGAACCAAGACTCCAAAATATAGACAAACAACTGCAGAGAGAAAAGTACCTCAACTGCACTTTTCGTACAAGTCAATAAACAGGACAACTTAATCCAATGCCCATGACTCCTTTTAAACTAGGAAAGTGGATATGTGATGTCATCAAAAGAGCTTACGACTTAGGCCCCATCAGGACTTGCCAATGGAAATACGGGCATATGAATTAAGAGCCTTAGCCGCTTCCTGGGCTTACAAGTCTGAAACACCACTGGATGAAGTTGTGGCTGCGTGTTCGTGGCACAACCGCAATACATTCATTTCCCACTACCTGCGAGATGTCAGTGCTTCAAATGAGGAAAAAGCCTTAAAAGAGCTTGTTTCAGCAGGCAGTCGAATTGGACATTAAATTCCGTTCTGCCTTCTTTCAAATGACTCTCGTATAGAGAAAGCTGCACAGTTAGAAATTTATACCATTGGAAAGATACACACGGAGAGATCACGCGCAGGAGAAAGTGACACAAATGGTGCACATTAGGATGGCCAAATTTGCACAATATAATGGCACATCACCTTGGGCAGATAAACTGGCACAGTGAAGTGAAACAAATGTCAAGTGCGCAATGTAAAAATGATCATAAAGAAGAAAGCACCAACAAGCTTGTTAAGGTGGGTAATTTTCTTGAGTTTTATGATCTGAACGAGTGTCACGAGTTGTGTGTTGAGTAAAAATGTCAAGATTTTAGCCAGCTCGTGCTGACCCCTCCTCCTCCCCAGCCAATAGGACAAAGTCGGCTCATACTGAAGGGTAGTATTTTGCAGATAGTAAGAAACGAAAATTTTAATCCTCATTAAAATTAGTTTCTAGTTGCCTTGAAATATCAATTACCTTTTTTATGGCATTCTCCTTCTCAAAATGCTGTTCAATCTAGAGAAATTAAATCGAAGATGTCCTTCCGGTTCGCTAACTCCATCCTTCCGGTCCTTCTGGTTCGCAGCCTCCATCATATAAAAGCCGAAGCGGAGCGGTATGCTTACCTTTTCTTCTCTAGCCGCCGAGCTGCTCACTTCGTTCCTGCTGCGTTCTTCATTCTACATTCCGCATGCCTCAGTAACGCCGTTCCTATGCCGCGAGCTAAAGGAATGCCGAAGGATGGTTCCTCATCCCGTACTCCTCGTTCCGCATCTGCACCACAGGCCTTGCCAGTTGCGGACAATGTTGAAATTCTTGAACTAACAACGGAACAGGATTCTTTGGAACAATCGCTTCCACTCCCGAATCCCTTTCTTTCCGAGCCGTCCCTTCAGCACCCTGCGATACTGCAGCTACATCTCCAATTCCCTGTAGCCAGCCTCCGCCGGTACGGGACCTGCGTTCCCTTTCCGAGGAACTCTCTCGAACAAAGGAACAGTATGCTTGCCTTAAACACCAACTCGAAGTCCGGAAGGTTGCCGCCAAACTGGCCTCCTCCGTAGGACCGCAACTCACTCCTTTGGTTTGTCTTCGCATTCCTCCCAACCTTCGGTAACTGGACGTTCCGCCACTCAACGGACCAACGAGCACTCACCTCATCCCAGGTGCATTCTCTTATGGACTCTTCCCTTCAAACTTTTAAACGGAAAGCACCAGTCTGTGACTATACTTCGGCATGGCTTGCTTCCATTCCTAAGCGCCACTGACCTTCCATTGAGGACGCTGGACTCTGGGTGCCGTTCCGGAAAATCTGCCTGCACGTTCCGTTCCGCTGGCTCCAATACCGACTCCGCCCGTTCCTCCTGCGTACAACGACTTTGACTCTTATTACCCAATGGATCCGTCCCTTTCAGATCAACCTGGCCCGCCGTTACAGGGAGACCCTGATCCCTCGGAAATCCCACTTCCAGAGTTATTAAAGACAGTTGAGGGGATCGTTCCGGGCTGCTTCCTATACAAGCCATCCTCTACCTCTGACCCATCTCCATGAACCGAGGTTTTGGCTTTGGCCTGCGTGACCAACTCCCACACCAACCACCGTTGCTGGGACCAACCACACTTCTCACGACACTACTCGGAACCGGCTGCGTCCTCCTCGGTAACGGAACACATGTTGAATTGGATAAAGAGCCGCCTCTGCTTTCTCCAGGCAGTTAAAGCTACTTCTCCCGTCCTATCAAAGAAGGAACAGCCAATCCAAGAAACTTTGACATTTATCCTCAGTCGGATTTCCTCACCGCTGATACCAAGCTGGATTTCGGTTCCACCCTCTATCTTCCTCGGCGTGCTGCGATTCCTGTTTTCGTTCTACGTGACAACGATCGCATCCTCCGCCTTGGACTTCGTGCTGCGTCCCAAGCGGACGTCCTTAGCACTGCAGCCAACGCACTGAGTGAAAGACACTACACCGATCCCCCTCCTGAGAATATCCGTCAACTAGCCTTTCTCATCAATCAAGTGTTTAGGAAGAGTGGCTTTGCCACCTACCACGCCATGAATTGCACGCATGCACTCTTCAACTCTACGCTCCTCTTACGAGAAATAGCTCTAAACACTGCAACTAATGTCCACGATTCCTCTCGTCATCTTCTCCGGAATCGGCCCTTTCACGAATCAGAATCCCTGTTCTGTGGATTGATTCCTAAAGTGGCCCCTCACCTTTTCATCTCCCGCAAGCCTCGTTACAACAAGAATTGCCAGAATCGCCGACAACGTTCCGTCCCGTCCTCCAAGCCTGAACAACCTAAGGACGATTGGATGGTTGCAAAAGCACCAGACCCTACTCCGCCTCCGGTGCCATGTTCCACATCGCCCTTTCCGTCCCGTTTCCTGGGACGAGGACGTGGTCGTTCCCTGGGACGTCCCTCTGCTCCAGACAGACAACGTTCCTCCTTTCGTTCCCGCAACAGGGGACGCGACAATTACTGACATTCCACCTCCCCCACAAGAAGTAGGGGGACATCTTCGGTTCCATGTCAAAGCTTGGCAGAAGGTAACCTCCGATCTAATAATTCTTTCAATTGTTTTAAGTGACTTCAAGCCGAAGTTTTTACGGAAGCCCCCTGTGCAAGACCTACCCTGGAAACTGGAAACACCAGCTCCCGTTCCGCTCCGAACAAAAATAACGACCCTCCTTCAAAAGCAAGCAATTCATGTTGTGTTACCCCCGTTTACCCCGGACTTCTACAGCACCATCTTTCTATGCAGCAAGAAATCGGGCGGAACGTGCCTCATTTTCAACTTGAAACCACTGAATCAGCTCATCCGCAATCCACACTTTCAAATGGAAACAGTCTCTTCCATCCGAGAATTATTAAAACCCAACGATTGGACAGTGTCACTAGATCTTGCGGACGCATACCTTCACATTCTGCTTCATGTATCTGTCCGCCACCTATTTCGCTTTCTGCTAGACGGAACGGTGTTCGAGTTCCTCTGCCTACCCTTCGGACTGAATGCCGCCCCACGCATCTTCACCATGGTCCTGCGCCCCGTCCTCGCCTATCTTCACCAACAAGGCATCTGCATACATCCTTCCTCGACGACTGTCTTTTGCCCCATTCCAGCCAAGCGACACTCTCCAACAATTTACACAATGTCGTGTCTCTTTTTCATCGCCTGGGACTAGGCATAAATCGCTTGGGACTTTCAAAATCTCGTCTCCAACCCGCTCAATCTTTTGTGTTCCTAGGAGTATTCTTCGACCTCAAAAATTCGACAGTCGTGCCATCCCCGGAACGCATCGAAAATCACCTATGTTCCGCCAACACCGTCCTGCACACGCCTTTCCACACTTTCCGAGATCTTACCTCCATCATCGGAATCCTCGACTCCTTCGCAGACCTGGATGGCACGACCGTTACATCGTTACTGTTCCGCCCACTGGGGCAATCCAGAACTGGCACTAACTCTGCCATCCCATCCTCTCGGTCCCTCCTTTCCCACCGATACCTTCAAGTGGTGGACAGACGTCCTCAACCTGACGGCTACAGTTTCCCTTCACGAGCCTCTCCCACAAGTCCATCTTTTTACGGACGCATTCCAATCAGGATGGGGAGCCCACATCGACAACCTAACCATCTCCGGCAACTGGCCAACTGGAACGACGTTCCACTTCAATCACCTAGAACTATTAGCAGTCCTTCTCGGACTTCTACATTTACGAGACCATGTGACAGGACAAACAGTACAAGTACACATTGACAACACCACTGCTGTTGCTTACCTCCGGAAGGGAGGTGAACGCACTCCCTATCCCTCCATCAAGTTACCTCAGATTTTTCGACTGTGCATTCAACTCGGTGTCTGCCTTCTACCACTCTACATTCCGGGGTCATTGAACGTAATTGCCGATTCCCTCTCTTGTCGGGAACCACCCACCAGCGAATGGACACTACACTCAACCATTTGCTCCTTTCTGTTCCACTTTTGGGAACACGCAATGGTCGACCTCTTCGCCACGAGGTACAATGCCAGACTTCCCCTATTCGTCAGCCCCTCCCAGATCCTCGTTCCTGGGCGGTGGACACATTAACCTTGAATTGGGATCACATCTACGCATACACCTCCCCCCCCCCTCGTCTCCTCCTCCTTGTCCTCCGCAAAATCGCCAGCTCACACGGACGATTCCTCTTAATAGCACTGAATTGGCCAGTAGCAGCCTGGTTCCCACTGCTGCTCAGCCTCCTCATCGACTCTCCTTGCCGTCTACCGAGCCGTCCGGACCTCTTGCCCCAACACGGAGGAACGGTCCTCCACCCGAACCACCAAGCATTACGACTTTACGGGTGACTACTATCATCCAACTCCTATGAGTATCTGGCATTCTTGAGGACGAGGTCGCTTGCATTGCGTGACGAGCCGTCCAATCCTCTATCAACAAGATTTACGACAGTCACTGGAAACGATGACTTCATTGGTGTATCACGGAACAGGTTGATCCAACCTACCCCCCCCCTCCCATGCAAGACCTTCTCCGTTCCTCACAACTCTGTTCAACAGCAGTCTCAGGGGCTCCACAATCTCAGTATACCGTTCCACCCTGAATGCTGTCTTCAAAGCGGCTTTTAACACAAACCTCCTCACAGATTACAGAATTTCGTCCTTAATACATTCCTTCAACCTGGACCGACCATGCATTACTATGCAATTTCCCGATTGGCATCTGTCCATCGTCCTTACAGCACTTACGGCTCCTTCCTACGAACCCATGAGCTCATCCAGACTCGGCCACCTTACAAGGAAAACGGTGTTCCTAGTGTCTCTAGCCGCCTGCCTCCGATGCAGCGAATTACAGGCCCTTACTGCTACGGAAAAAGACTGCATCTTCCTACCTTACTACGCTGGTGTAACACTAACTCCAAGAGCATTGTTTCGTGCTAAGACTCAGAAACCTGACGAACGAACTCGTTCCTTCCCTATCGACCATCGTCCTACCATCCCTATCGTCCTTCCCTATCTACTATCCTGGGTGTCGAAGAGGAACAGGGTCTCTGCCCGGTCCGGGCGATTTGTTTCTTGCTAAAGGCCTCCAAACCTATAAGCTCCCAATTATTCCTCCCCATTAGTAACAAGGTCGGAACGACTTCGACACGCATGGTTGCCACCTGGCTTAAAAGTGTTATCGTACAAGCCTACGAAGCACTTGACATCAACTGCGTCTCTGACGGTATCAGAGTAACGGCCCATGAACTTCGTGCAATCTCACGTCCTGGGGTCATTACGGTAATATTCCCATCACTGACATAATGGAAGCTGCCTCCTGGATACATCCCACAGTCTTTACGTCCCACTATCTCAGGGATATGTCCCATCAAGCTGAGGGACTTTACTGTATCGGGCCATTCGTAGCTGCCCGACGTATACTCTGACCCCTTTAACACACTAGCTTTTCTGTGAAGGGAACCGGTCGCTACCTGAGGGAACTTGAGTCAAATGGCACCCGCCGCCTTGACAAAGTCTATGGGATTGCTATAAAAAAGGTAATGATATTTTCAGGCCAACTAGAAACTTCAAAATACCAGTGTTACCTTGTTGATTTTGGTTTCTATTGCCTGTTGAAAATATACATTACCTTGGTCCCGCCCTCCTTCCCTCTTCTCGCCATTTGGGCACAATACAGGTTCGAAAAGGCTCCGCTTCGGCTTTTATATGATTGGTAGCGAACAGGAAGGTCATTTTCGATTTAATTTCTCTAGATTGAACAGCATTTTGAGAAGGATAATGCTATAAAAATGGTAATCTATATTTCAACAGGCCATAGAAACCAAAATCAACCAGGTAACACTGGTATTTTGGAGTTTTTCTATCCTAAAAAACTAACCTTCAGTGGAACCCACCCATCCTCCCCGCATTGCAGAACCCCTGTTAACCATGTATTACAACGGTCGAAGTGAAGTGAGAAGGCGGGCGCTATAATAATGTTACAAAGGAAGCGCCACGGGCGATCTAGTGTGTAAGGAATTTGCAACATTTTCTTTACGGTACTGGAGCTAGGCTACCTCCAAGCAACAAAACGCCAGATGTTTAAATCGAAACTGCCAACCCTAAACTTGGTGAGGTAGGGTGGGCAGGAGAAATTGAACTTTTACACTAAAATCGTTGAAATCTTAGAAGACCGTCGAGAAAACCCAAGTGGTCTTACTGAAGGCCTGAAATCTTTAATTTCGAATTTATTTATTTTTTAATAAATACCAAAATGCGCTGCTGCGAAAAATTGTAACGCACGTCGTTGTAGTTCAGCATAAAGTCACGTAGATTATGTTACCTACACGTTTCATAATTCCGTTCCTCACAACTCTGTTCAACAGCAGTCTCAGGGGCTCCACAATCTCAGTATACCGTTCCGCCCTGAATGCTGTCTTCAAAGCGGCACAAACATTAGGGGTACTTCACACAGCATAATAATCGATTTTATTGATGTCTGCAACCGTTTATAACTTCGACGCTGGTTTGTTAGCGCTAATGTCGCTGTTTTCACTTATTATTTTCTTCAAAGTCTGTCTTAAATCTTCATAAAAGATGCCTAGGCTTTGATCTTAATAATGGTCAGATTCCAAATATCTTTACCTTTTTTAATTCGGTTGGGTAGTTTTAAAACTATGAGGCAAAACGTGTCCACTAACTCGGCTCAATGCTTTAGCGCCATGTTGGAATTTTACTTGCGCAAGTGAAAACGGTCGGTGCTCTCGTGCAAACCGGAAGTGGCTCGATTTTCTTTGGCGCCGAATTTGGCTGACCAAACTCTCCAACAATTGGATGAATTGGATGCTTGGAAATTTCGGCTCTAAACAAATCTTAAAGTGCCTTACATGTCTAGCATTCCTTGGGGTCCGAGCAGAAAGCAAGTTGGAGCTGTTTCCGAAGTATAAAAACCCAAGCTTTAGAAAATATCGTTAGCATAGCTCGACCTCGCAGCCACCCATCGCCACATTCTCCGGGAGAGCGATGTTGTTCTGCCGCCACAAATTGCGCCACACGGGGCAAAGGTAGAGGACATGTTAGTTGTGCTTGAATTTCGTTTAGGCCATTTGTTTGAAAACTTAAATGTAACTTAAACTTGATTTTTGCGATTGGGGTAGGTTTTTGCAGGCGAAATATTTTTTTGGGATGATTTTATAAATATTTTAATTTCGTGTCCGTTTCAAGTTAAAACTTTTAAACGTGAGTTTTTCCCAATGTAAAACCAAAGTGAATCGTCGTCAGTGACATCATATGAGTTGAATTTTTATTCAATTTTACTTGCATTTTTGCGAAAATGTACTTCTAGTTTGAAGTTGGTGAAATTTCTTGATCGTTGTTGATACTTAGTGTTAAGCACGATTTGCTGAACGATTTTTTTTTGTTGTTGCTGAAATCTAAATCCAAGATTTGTTGTAACTAAAATGAAACTGCAAACTAAACACTGTTTTGTAAATATTTTATTAACCAATGTTCAATAAATGTAAATGGAGCTTCAGTCTGTTTCCAACCATTATTTACTTAGTTGCTTAAACTTAGAAAATTTTAGTTTAAAGTTAACTGCCAATAAATGCACGTTTTTTCCCATGGTGGCAGCAAAGAATTACCGCTTGCCGAGTTAGGTTAGTTTTTTTAAAGCATTAGTCCGCAACGTCGCTCCCTCCTTGAATAGTGGCCTGCTATGCTTGTTGTCCTGAAATCCAAGCAAAATTGGAAAGAATGACCAGTAGCCTAACTTCGCAATACAATATCCGCACCAGTACGATTAGTGACGTTTGCCGGCACACTGTTCTGGGCCGATGCCGCTATATGTGGAGGATTTGCTAAAGTAATCACACCGAGATTTAAAACACACCGAGAGTTAAAATGGCTACAGAAAATTTTAAAATTGTGTAGGATGTTAAATAGCCAAATCAGGTGATTTAAGCACATCCTGAAGGCAAGTATTTTTAGGATAAAAAAACTAATTTTAAACAGGGTTAAAATTTTCTTTTTTTATTTTATTCACAGCCAGGAGGAAAACACAATGCAAGCTTAGATAGCAAAACAAGAAAAGAGGAAGTCACAGGATTAAAAAGTGGTTCAGTATGGTCATTGGAAGACACTGAAATGTCAACAGCCCGTCGCTACCACGACTACGAATACGAGTTTCGAGAATTGGATATTGCTCTGGAATATTGGGACAGAAATAATTTAGTTGTACTGTACCCTTTGGTAAGTTCCCAGTTGAATGTTCATTGATTTAATTGTCAACTAATTCATTGATGTTAACAATATTTGATTTACATATTTTCTCAAATACGTACTCAATAAATTA
>JAHWFP010140621.1:0-13733 GCA_023313725.1 Lithobius niger | reverse complement strand
AAAGCTAGTGTTCTCACAAAAGGATGCCGGTAATTTGGAGAGGTTGAGAAAGGAATGGATTGGCCTAGACAAAGGACCAAGGTCGAGCTGGAGAACGTTATAGCAAGAGTAATCGTGTTAGGATGAAGTCGGACGAGGAGGGACGAAGCATGTCAAGAGATGAGACAGCATGTAGTGCATAGAAGGATAAGGACCTAAGATTGTTCTGATTTGTTGTCTATCCTTTGTATAAAATTATTATTATCATGAGTCAAGTTGTTTTTTTTCTTTTCTTTTCTTATTGAGAACAAAAGAAATAGGAACGGAGCAAGCTAAGCTATGCATCCATCGTGAGTTAAAGAATTACGGCATGTTGGTGCTGGTTACGTCCAGAGGATGCTGATTGCAGGGTGGAGTAATGACGGACGTGCAGGAGATACTGCGGGAATGAGTATGGGTGATGGTACAGGATGCACCGAGGGATGCACGTCCTAGGCGTTCCGTTGGCGTCAATGGCAGGGCAGTAATTCTCGGGACTGAAATTTTGGGGCAACCAAGAACGGGAGGAGACATCGAGAGGGATAAAATGTCCGGAGACTGTCGTCCTAAGACAGTGTAATGGATGTCGAAGTTAGGCGAAGACGGTGATTCAACACAAAACAGGTCCACGAGGACAGGCGAAGGAGGGGGAACAGGATCGTGACCCAAAGCACCGTCACGAGAGGATGAACATTTAAGTGAGGCGATGGGGACGCAAAAAGGTCGCCGGAAAGTAGGGAACGGAGCTGGCAAGCGGACAGAGTATGGCGGATGAAGGGTGGGCGAGAGCTTGTCAGAGGAGCCGAGAGGAATTGCAGTAGCAGGTGATGGTAAAGATGGGAGCGGACGGAAATGCATACGTCCGTGAACCTCAGGGCCACTAGGTGAGGATGCGTCCCGAGACGGATCGACCCCTACGAAGGCACCCCTGGTTGCTTCCTAAGGAAAGGAGAACAGCAGTGCTGGGAAGATAGCGGACGGCGGATTGAGTGGCTGTCTGACTGTTGAGTCCGTTGGATAGGAGTACGTCCTGGCCGACGATGTGGCACCTTTGAAGGCGGATGTATCCTAGTCATAGGACAGGATGGATTGGTCTTCAGTCCGGCTGTTCCAAGAGCTGGGAATAGGGTGGCCGGGAGCGGAGATTCAACCGGGAGATCATTGGAAGTAGAAACCATGCTCGAAGAAGTCATCCCGTGGATGGAGGGTGAGAAGGACGCGTCCGATGGGAGGACAAGGCTTGCCGATCCTGAGGACCAGCGGAACTGAAGAAGAAGATGGAGTAGGTCAAGGCGATCACGGTGATGCCATCGGACGGCTGCGCCGAGTATATATAGCCAGTCCTTCCCTGCGCAGTAGTACAAGCCTAGCTGGGAAGCCAACTTTCAAGTTTCTAGGGGAATAAAAGCTCAAAAGGAGGGAAACGCTATAAAAAAAACAGGCAATATATATTTTCGTCGGCTATAAAAACAGATTTTTGCTTCTAGAGCCTAAACCGTTCATCCGATCGAAAATAAACCGGTTACCAATTATGTTTAGAATAAGATTTCCTTCAGAAAAGGTTCTATTAATATTTTTTGTAAAATTAACCTTTCTGGCCGAAATTCGTCATATAAGTTCTATTGGGCCGTTCATGTATGCTATAGATACTACAGCGCATATGTGTATTATAATTCCTGTCTTTAAACAAGTGGAATGTTAGTTCGAATTAAGATCCACTTCCATAATTGGGCTAAAATGAAAGGTGAAGATGTATATTTTCCAACAAGGGTAATTAAAACAATTTATTTTAATTAGTATCCAAGCTACGACAGTTTATCTACATTGTAGTGCTTTGATTTTTGGGTCGTTTTACGATAAGTTTTATCTTTAAACTGGTGCAGTAGTCGTTCCAAATTAGATAAATGGATGTAATTAGGCTTAAAAGAAAAATGAAGATGTACGTTTTCCAACAAGGGTATTTAAAACGATTTATTTTAATTAAGAGCTAAGCTACAGTAGTTTATCTATGACGTAGCGCTTTGATTTTTTAAGGGGGGATACTAGTGGTTAAACATGAATTTTTGTCCAAAAAGTCGTTTTTTTTAAAAATAATTAAATTAAATTGTCTGATATTTTTTCTGCACCTGTTGCCTGTGTTAATCCTAAATCTGGCTAGGAATATTGTAAAAAAAAAACCAACTTTATAAACATTATTAAAGAAGACTGAACTAAAACTTGGAAACGTTTACTTGGGCTTTCTCATATTCATATTTTCGCAGTACTTGATGTCTTAGGAAATCTATTATTTAGTGTAGAAACGTGCTAGAGTATTCAGTGATGGATCTTTCTGCTGGAATTGTAGAACGTGATGACACGTTTTCTGGAGCTAATAAAATTGGTTTAATGTTAATAACATTTTATATAAACTATTATGACAAGCGCTTTATTAATACCAGCCTTAAAATGACCCCTAACAAAAACTAAAGCTTATATAATGCATTTCTTGGTCTTAAGTTATGTGCCTTGGTCCATAAGCTAACACATGTAGGCCTAAAAAAGTGTAGGGTGATTAGATAGCAAACTATAGATTTCCTCAGCGAGCATTGCGATATACTAATTTTTTTTAACTAATTAATTAATTATGGTGCTTGTAATTGAAATTAAGACATCAAATTTCCACTTTTGGTGAAGTCAAACATACCCAGTACATGGTAAAAATTTCGTTCATCTACATCAAGTTTGAAATTTTCACTAGTATCCCCTTTAAGTTTTACGACAAGTTCTATCTTTTAACAGGTGTTGTAGTCGTTTTAAATTGGATAAATGGATGTAATTAGACTTAAATGAAAGATGAAGATGTATATTTTCAAACAATTGTAATTAAAACAATTTATTTTAATTAGAAGCTAAGCTACGGCACTTTATCTACATTGTAGCGCTTTGATTTTTGGGTCCTTTTACAATAAGTCCCATCTTCAAGCTGGTGCAGTAGTCGTTCTAAATTAGATAAATAGACGTAATTAGGCTTGAATGAAAGATTAAGATGTATATTTTCCAACAAGGATAATTAAAACTATTTGTTTTAATTAGGAGCTAAGCTACAACAATTTTTCTACATTATAGTGATGTGCTGTTTGCGTCAGTTTATCACAAGATCCATCTTTAAACTGCTACAGCAGCCGTTCTAACTGGGATACATCGTTTTAATTACCCTTGTTGGAAAATACAAATTCTCTTCTTTCATCTAAGCCTAATCACATCCATTTTTGTGAATGAGAACCGCTACTACAGCAGTTTAAAGATAGTACTTGCCGTAAAATGACGAAAAAATCAAGGCGCTACAACGTAGATAAACTGCCATAGCTCATCTAATTAAAAAAGGTCGTTTTAATTACCCTTGTTTGAAAATATATATCTTCATCTTTCATGTAAGCCTAATCACATCTATTTATACGAAAGGCTACTGTTTAAAGGTGGAACACGACCCAAAAATCAAAGCTAACTGTTGTAGCTTAGCTCCTAATTAAAATAAATCGTTTTAATTGCCCTTGTTGGAAAATATACATCTTCATCTTTCATTTAAGCTTAATTACATACATTTATCTAATTTAGAACGACTATTACAGCAGTCATATCCACCGTCATTTTAATTACCCTTGTTAGAAAATATATTGAAAAACATATATCTTCATCTTTCATCTAAGCCTAATCAAATCCATTTATCCTAATCAGAACCGCTACCGCAGCAGTGTAAAGACAGCACTTGCCATAAAATGACGCAAAAATCAAAGCGCTACAACGTAGATAAACTGCCATAGCTCAGCTCGCAATTAAAATAAATCATTTTAAATTGCCCTTGTTCAAAAATGCATATTTTTATCTTTCATCTAAGCTAATCACATCCATTTACCTGAATTAGAACCAATACTGCAGCAGTTTAAAGATAGCACTTACCGTAAAATTATGCACAATTCAAAGTGCTACAACGTAGATAAACTGCCGTAGCTCAGCTTCTAATTAAAATAAATCGTTTTAATTACCCTTGTTGGAAAATCTTTACCTTCCATTTAAGCCCTTTTGTTAGTGGATCTTATTTAGAACTAACATTCCATTTGTTTAAAGTCAGGAATTATAATACACATATGCGCTGTAGTATTATCTATAGGATGCATAAATGGCGTAACAGAACTTAAATGACGAATTTCGGCCAGAAGGGTTAATTTTGCGAAAAATATGAATAGAACCTTTTCTGAAAGAAATTTTATTTTAAAATTAATTGGAACCGGTTTATTTTCGATTGGATGAACGTTTAGTCGCTAGAAGCAAAAATCTGTTTTTGGACGTCATCATGAATTCAGGGTTTAGGAGAAATTCGACTTGACACTGTCCAGATTCGGATCCAGCATGCTTAAATTAGGTTAAAATTGTCCGGTCCCAAACTGTCTCAACATTTGCCATGAACTCATTTTAGAGCGTCTTTTCTGGGAAAAGTGTCCCAGTCTACAGGGATGAGGGTCCAAGTGAACCTTTTGACCTGTAAATCCAATGCAGTCAGAATCGGGCACGTTTGGTAACACAGGCGGAACAGGGTCCTCAGAAGACGACTAAGCTGAAGACATACTGGAAGTGAAGAAATGAGAGACAGGAGACAAGTGCGTGTGCATCCAACAGAGGTAAGCAACGGACAGATCGTGCGCCAAAATTTGAATCAGGAGACAGGAGAAGCCAAGCGGCGAACTAGAGAACAAGCAGCACGGGTAAAGAAACCAAAGATTGACAGTCAATGCGACATTATGAAGAACATTTGAAGTGAAGATGTTGGAGTAACCCAAGGAGTGAGGTGATGGCGGT
The DNA here is from genome assembly GCA_023313725.1 of Lithobius niger. Classification (NCBI taxonomy): domain Eukaryota; kingdom Metazoa; phylum Arthropoda; class Chilopoda; order Lithobiomorpha; family Lithobiidae; genus Lithobius; species Lithobius niger. Next base: position 8,882 of record JAHWFP010140621.1, on the reverse strand, counting down.
TTGCCGTTAGGAACCAGGAGGGCATGGAACGTGGTCGGCCAGAATCATTCACAAGCCCTGTTGGAAAAAGAGAAGGTCTTTGACTCCGGAACATACCGAAACCAAGGTGGGCGGTAATGGGATGGAACAGTAAGAGTATCATTGTAGGAAGGTTGAGCCAATGAAGAATGCATAAGCACACGGTGTCGGTATAGCAGTGGCACCGGAGGAGGAAGTGAAGAAAAGCCACGAAGGAGGCGTAGGGAGATCGTGGAGGAGCCATGATGGTTGGAGTTCGTACCAAAACAAAAAACAGTCGGAGAGGAACGGGGTGTCCTGGTAGGGAGCGGTACCATTCGGTCAGGGAGGACCCACGGTTTCTGGCTTGCTTGTGACGTTGTAGGTCACCCCCCCCCCTCTGTTTCTTTCAAACTTGTGTATTAGGCGAGTCAATACTGGCTAAAAAAGGGGGGTTAACCCGCCACAAAGTGCAACAAAAGGTTTTACGGTTTTTCCCGATTGGAAAATGCGTGCTGAATTTGAACAAAAAATTGTTATCCACGCTATCTGCTGTCGTATTCCTGGAAAAAAAAGGGTTAATTTGCATGTTATAGTTAAAAAAAAAATACATATATGGAAATACGAAGAGAATATTAATATACCTTGCATTTTGAGGTCAGTTCTTTTCTGGAACCTACTCAAAAGAATGTGCACTAAGATTCCGAAGGGTGTCAGGCTGAAAACCTTGAGCATTAAAGATGGCGACCAAAATGGAGCCCAATGTTTACTCAGTTTTAGTCATTTTGGCCTATTACCGTAAATCGTGGATTAAACACCCATGGGCTTATGCAGTTAATTTGGCAAAAATAGGGAGGGGGGGCTTTATCATTTTTCTAACCTTTCTGGACATCTATTACAGAAAATTCGAAGCTTTTGAACCATCTCTGAAAGACCAATTTTTACAACGTTTTAATTGCTGTGAAGAAGGGAGGCAGCTTAGGTGAGAGATGCCCAGGCCTTGTGCAGGTGCTAGGAGCTAAAGGAAGAGTCCACTATTGCTACAGGCATGCATGGAAAAGGGTCCAGTAAACATAGCAAGCAGTCCTATCTTTATTCACATCATAATAACTTTTAGGTATTTTTTCGTAGAAAAACGACAATTTGAGGGGTGGGCTTTAACGCCACTATTTCATGATTTTGACTTTACAGCATTTTAGGGGGTAGGCCTTAGCTTCAACTGGGCTTTAAATACACGATTTACGGTACGCAAGAACCTTCAGTGTTACACAAAAACGGTTTGAATACAAGTTGTTTACAATAACGTAATTTACAATGTAGGATCCATACTTTTTTCCACACATCACGGCTATTGAGAAAAACAGTAATCTGGGCCGTTTTCGGCCATTTTGGCTAATTTACTGCTTATAGATATCCGAATTTGTGAATACAACTTAAACTTTCAATTGCTGTTGCGTCGTTTATAAGTCAGGTGGACGACTCCAACCGGAGTCATTCGAAAGGTGGGACTCTTCTTTGAATCAAGGGCAATGAAAAGGGCCTACTAGTCCTTGGGCCACTCTCTGTATAAAGCCTTAACACAAAATTTTGTGGAGAAAATTTTGTACCACGAGATATTTTAACCCGTGTTAGTACATGATATAGGGAGCATGTTGTAAAAATTTCTTGTCTGTAAAGTGTCAACTGCTCCTATAGCAGCTTGTTACACGGTAACAGTGACACATGCTAAATTGTGCACTTCAACTAATAAAATATTACTTCTAATAAGTTGTTGCAGACAAGACAAGAAGTCCATTCAGTAGAAAAAGTTAGCAAATAAAGATGCGATCAAAGTAAATGAAATATTGCCGTGAGAAGGCGTAAATAAACACCCGTCGTAGCATCCGGGGACTGTAGTGAAGCCTGGCGCGCATCCGTCTAAACGCCACACACTGGGCTTCACTGCGGTCCTCGGATGGCACGACTGGTGTTGGTTTACAAAGATGTAGTCGTATCTGTTGTTGTTTGGACCTTAATGTCGGCATGCCCGAGCAGGAGTTGAACCGGCAATATATAGAACAGAGAACTCGAGCAGTTTGACTACAGTGACATGTCCTCTTATCGTGGTCGTGGAACTGTGTTCATATGATGTAAACAAGTGACTACACCATCATTATTCGAATTTTTAATATCCACTGGGGGTGTACTGCTGACATGTAAATCCAAAGGGGAACATCTGTCTTCCAACATCTTTTACGTTACTTTAAAAGTAGCACTCAGCTCTCTATCGACAGGAATTGCTCCAAATGAGATAGTAAAAAAAGATAGTGCTGGATTTCATTGCCTTTAGGGGGTCTCAAAATAGTCAAATCGAAATGAGCAAGTTCATAAATCACTTTCTCCTTTACAAAAATGATTTCATTCTGTTTCAGTATCTGTATGTTGATATTGTAAATTCAGGCGGTTGCGTTTAGTTTCAAATGCATGTGGGGAGGGGAAGTCGCGTGGAAACCAAAGACCAGAGGAAGTTCCTTACCGAGCAAAGACAGCATTCCGCAAAATGTGCCGTGGCTTTTAAATTTTGTTATTCTAGCTTACTTTATTAAAAAAAATTAGCAAGTAAACTGTAAAATTGAGACTGACATTCAAAAGACACTCAGCCTTTAAATCTTACTTTATGTATAGTTGCTAAAATTAAAAATGTAGGCTATTGTTCCGTCTTTCAACTCTGTATGTTACAAGTATAGGCTACAACCAACGGAAAGCACTTTGCATTGGAAAGCGTGGGTTAAAAAGAACTACTTTAATTTTCTGATTTTTTAGCACCTTTCGTACAAATAGTTATTTTGAAACAAGTAGACATTATCAAATAGAAGCATACTTTTTAAAGAAAGAAAAATGTGATAGGTGTTAGGTAAAGAGGATAGTTTCAATTAAATAATTTTTGTAAGAAAGTAAAATGACTATAGGTATGGCAAGGAGCAAGTGCATTGATACTTCATTAACATAGCCTGAAAAGCTAACCTTTAAGCATAATGTATTTACGGAAATAGCTTAGCTATAGGCTGTATTGTAACCGTTTTAATTCAAAACATTATAAAACTTACACAACGTAACCCCATTGGGAGCAAACAATGGCAAACCCTGGTTTTGTTGGCGAAGAAGGAGGGGGTGAGGTAAAGAATATTAGAATTCAGAGTGCTCTTCGAGAAATTCAGCTAACTTATGTGTAGCAGCTTTAGTGCCTTTAAAACAGTTTAAATGATTACGTTTACTTTTGCCAGACTTGACGCGTAACTTTGGATCTTGGTGAGGGTGGGAGGAAGGAATACGGCCCCCCCCCCCCCCCGGGTTCGCCACTGGGAACAAATCGCCTAACTTCAAGCCCAATGGAGTTTATTACCTAGGGACCGTTTTTAACGTTTAATTGCTTTAATTGGACGGGGTGAATCGTTAGGCTACAATTTGTACACAATCGTAGCCAAGAAATTACAAGAATAAATGATTAAGAAAATGTGTCGTAACATGGATTCATGAAAATTTACTAGGTATTCCAAGTAGCCCTTTTAGCCGCACGTTTCATTTATTTTTATTTTATTTTATTTTAGGGATTTTTTTTTCTTGCCAACGAAGCGTTGCTAGCTGTTGCAATTCGCCTGATTGTTTAATAAATATTCTCTTTAACAATCACAATATACAAGGCTCACTACACCGACAGTGTGCTCTCTGACGTCATGCTAAAACAATAACACGGGGGAAAAATTAAACGAAACGTCAAAAACATAAGCGGTATAAAGTCTCGGCATGAGCGCAGCCATCTGTTGGCCGCAGCTTTCTTGCGTGACCTTGAGGAGTGATTTGCTGTTGCTTGCTCTTCGCGATCCCTGATTGGCTAATTGGCCTAGGTTCACACGCGTTGAGTTCATGCTCAATTCGTAAAAGAGTGCCACCGTATTTCTATTCATTCACAAACAACTTCTATTTCCAGATAATTAGATTTTCGTAGTCAGCCAACATAGCTTTACAAACTAGATCAAAGATCTGGTGGTACACAATTTTCTCTACAAACTGAAACGATAGGGCTCTGTGGCCCAAGGACTATACCACTATTTGGGACCGAACGACACCTGTTTTAATAGGGGCAGGTATCACATTTACCGGTCAAAATTAAGACAGATGCAAACCTATTTACGTTGCATTTTGGACTTGTATGTCAGACTGCCAGAGCGGGCTCGAACCCACTACTTTTGAAACCAAAGGACGAGGTCCTACGGCTGAGCCACACTGACACAGCCAAAAGGAAACGTCCATAGGCAGCATTTCCTTTTGGCCGTGACAGTATCTGGCTCAGCGGTAGGACCTCGGCCTTTGGTTTCAAACGTCATGGGTTCGATTCCCCCGCTAAGTCAGTGTGACGTACAAGTCCTAAAGGCAACATAAAAAGGTTTGCATAAATATGTTTGCATTTATGTTGCCTTTTGGACTTATATGTCAAGGATACCTAGGAAAACATCGTTCGTTACCTTACTGTGAAAGTTCTCGTCACTATTAGAGTCATAATTACTGGAATTATGGAGAAAATGTCCGCTCATTTTCACAACGAGGACACTTTTTAATGTCCAGCTAATTTTCGGTGGCTGGCTACCTGAGCAGGGAATCGAACGCACGACCTTTGATACCAAAGGCCGAAGTCCTACCGCTGAACCATACTGACAAGGCTTAAAAAGGAAACGTCCATAGGCAGCGTTTCCCTTTGGCCGTGTCAATATGACTCAGCGGTAGGACCTCTGCCTTTGGTTTCAAAGGTAGCGGGTTCGATTCCTCCGCTAAGGCAGAGTGACGTTCAAGTCTTAAAGGCAACGTAAATAGGTTTGAATAAATAGGTTTGCATTTATGTTGCGTTTTGGACTTATATGTCAAGAATGCCTGAATGAGGAATCGAACCCACAACCTTTGAAACCAAAGGCCGAAGTCCTACCGCTGAGCCAAACTGAACAGGCCAAAAGGAAACGTCCATAGGCAGCGTTTCCTTTTGGCTGTGTCAGTGTGGTACAGTGGTAGGACCTCGGCCTTTAGTTTCAAAGGTCGTGGGTTCGATTCCCCACTCAGTCTGACACAAGTCCAAAAGGCAACGTAAATAGGTTTGCATCTGTATTTATTTAACTCTTGTTGAGCCTTTGTCTTTCTGTGTTTAATACCATTCAAAGGTTGAAAATGAGCAAAAAAATTGAACAGTAACTGTGATACCAGCCCTTAGTAAAACGGGCGTAGCTCGGTCCCTAATAGTGGGAGACCCTTTTTGTTACCCTTGATTCAAAGACGACATTCCCACCTTACGAATAAACCTAATTGGAGTCATTCATCTAAATTATAACCGTCACAAGAGCAGTTTAAATTTGAAAATGAGCGAAAAATTGAATGGTGATTGCGATACCAGTCCCAAGTAAAATGGCCGTGGCTCGGTCCCTAATAGTGATAGACCCTTTTCATTACCCTTGATTCAAAGAAGACATTTCCACTTCTCGAATAAACCTAATTGGAGTCATTCATCTAAATTATAAACGTTACAAGATCAGTTTAAAGATGAAAATAAGTGAAAAATTGAAAGGTAACTGTGATACCAGGCCCTAGTAAAACGGGCGTGGCTCCATCCCTAATAGTGGTAGACCCTTTTAATTGCCCTCGATTCAAAGAAGATATTTTCACCTTTCGAATAAACTTAATTGGAGTCGTTCATATAAATTATAAACGCCACAAGAGCAGTTTAAAATTAAAAATGAGCAAAAAATTGAACGGTAACTGTGATACCAGCCCCTTGTAAAACGGGCATGGCAAAATCCGTAATAGTCGTATACCCTTTTCTTTGCCCTTGAATCAAAGAAGATATTCCCATCTTTCGAATAAACCTAATTGGAGTCATTCATCTATATTATAACCGTCACAAGAGCAGTTTAAAGTTGAAAATGTGCAAAAAATTGAACTGTAATTGTGATACCAGCCCATAGTAAAACAGGCGTCGCTTGGTCCCTAATAGTCGTAGACCCTTTTCTTTGCCCTTGGATCAAAGAAGATGTTCATCTTTCGAATAAACTTAATTGGAATCATTCATCTAAATTATAACCTTCACAAGAGCAGTTTAAAGATGAAAATGGGCGAAAAATCGAACCGTAATTGTGATCAGGGATGCTGCCGGGAGTACCAGCTTTTTTTTCACATTCCTACTTATAATTTTTTTTTACATTTTTCACGTACCCTTTTTTCATTTTTTCACATTTTTCACATACCTAATTTCATTTTCGTATCACTATTTCTTCCTTTTCTTATATCACCAGTTCCACATTTCTTTAATAAAAAATTGTCTTTTACAGTAACCTTTGTAATTCCCATGTAATTACACTCAAGAGAGCGAACGTAAATTTAAAGCGACTTCCCTCGTAAACCAACTAATTTCCTTTTGTGTGTTCTAACCACAGGCATGCTTACGTAATTCTGGGCCCGAAATTAGGGCGGATAATTTAATTGTTTTTAATTCGATTGTGCGTTTTGTCTTTTTTCACACCAACATTCGTATTTTTCTCATTTTTCACGTATTATTTTACCACTAGCAAATTTTCACATTTTTTACACCGGCAGCATCCCTGTTTGATACCAGCCCCTAGTAAAACGGGCGTGGCTCGGTCCCTAATAGTGGTAGACCCTTTTCATTACCCTTGATTCAAAGAAGACATTCCCACCCTTCGAATGAACCTAATTGGAGTCATTCATATAAGTTATGTCACAAGAGCAGTTTAAAGCTGAAAATGAGCGAAAAATTGAATCGTAACGATGATACCAGCCAGTAGTAAAACCGGCGTGGCTCGGTCCCTAATAGTAGTAGACCCTTTTCTTTGCCCTTGTATCAAATAAGATATTCCCATCTTTCGAATAAACTTAATTGGAGTCATTCATCTAAATTATAACCGTCACAAGAGCAGTTTACAGTTGAAAATTAGCAAAAATTGAACGGTAACTGTGATACTGACCCTTAGTAAAACGTGTGCGGCTCGTTCTTTAATAGTAGTAGACCTTTTTCCTTGCCCTTTATTCAAAGAAGACATTCCCTCCTTTCGAATAAACCTAATTAGTCATCCATCTAAATTAGAAATGTCACAAGAGCAGTTTAAAGCTGAAAATGAGCAAAAAATTGAACCGTAACTGATACCAGCCACTAGTAAAACTGGCGTGTGCTCGGTCCCTAATAGTGGTAGACCCTTCTCATTACCCTTGATTCAAAGAATGCATTCCCACCCTTAGATATAAACAACTGAAATACAAACTGCTTTTATGTAACAACGGTTCTTGCACAATAGGCCAAATGACAACAAATTGAGTAATAGTTGGGCACTATTTTGGTCGCCGCCTTTAATGCTCAAGGTTTACAGCCTGGCACCTTTCAGAATCTTAAAAGTGCACAACCTTTTGAATAGGCGCCAGCAAAAAACCGCCCTCACAATGTAAGGTACACTACAAAATTTCCTTCGTTTTCCATATATATATATCACGCATTTTTTAACTATAATATTCAAATAAGCCTATTTTATTCCAGGAAAACGGTAACAGATAGCTTGGATAACTTTTTTTCCCGTATTCAGCACGCTTTTTCCAGTTAGGAACAACCATGAAACCTTTTGTTGCAATTTGTGGTGGGTTAAGTCACGGATTTACTGGCCTATATGCCTGTGCGTGTGTGTGCGTGTGCGTGCGTGTGCGTGCGTGTGCGTGTGCGTGCGTGTGTGTGTGCGTGTGTGTGTGCGTGTGCGTGTGCGTGTGCGTGTGCGTGTGCGTGTGCGTGTGCGTGTGCGTGCGTGTGCGTGCGTGTGCGTGCGTGTGCGTGCGTGTGCGTGCGTGTGCGTGCGTGTGCGTGCGTGTGTGTGCGTGCGCGTGCGTGTGCGTGTGCGTGCGCGTGTGCGTGTGTGTGTTTGTGTGGGTAGGTGTGGGTAGGTGTGTTTGTGTGGGTGGGTGTGTGTGTGTGTGTGTGTGTGTGTGTGGGTGGGTGGGGGGGGGGGGGTATCCAGCCCGCAAGCGGTTACAGGTGAGGTGGCTGCCTAGCGGTGGAACCATAACGGTCGCCGAATTGCGGAAGAAAGCAGGAGCACCTTATCGGTAGAAGGAAAAGTAGGGGCTGCCGAAACGACCACAGCTGTCGCTGTTGAATAGGGATAGAAGGGTCCCCGATCGGCAATCCAACCCTGATGCAGAGTATAGTTGTATAGTTGTTGTTGGACATGACGGTGATAACTTTCCCTTCTAGAGATGACTCCACAAGAATCGCTATTCACGTTGCTCCGAGTTCGAGAACAATGATGTTGAAAAATTGTTGTTCTTCCGTCCAGGTCCGTGAAGTGGAGAGGCCCACGAGGTGGGCTCCCAAACCTGTCGTTGAAGCATCAGTGAAAAGATGAATGTTCGGAGATGGTTCACGAACCAGAACTTCCTTCTAAAGATAGGATGGGGTCAACCACCAGGTCATGTTTGGATGAAGTCTGTCCATGCAATCTTCAGAAACCGTTCTTCTTATCAGAACGAATAAAATTTTTTCCGAGACTTTATGTCCAACTTGATTGTAATTTTTCACCGTAAAGAACTCCATCATTTGTTTACTGAGAACGAATAAACCGGGCGAGATCTCCAATGACCTAGAGGAACTAGCTTTGTGTTTGAATCGATGAGGCCGACTATTGAATCCAGTTTGAGGATGGTGATCCTCTTCATTCAAATTAATTCTGTGAGTAACTTTTGAAGTTTCAGGATTCTTTCTGGGAATGGCCGAATGAGAAAGTTGTGAAGACCGAATTCTGCTCCTAGAATGATGAAGATTTGGGCTGGAGCGAGCCTTGACTTTAATCTCGAACTCCTAGACTGAGATT
>JAHWFP010140607.1:0-10526 GCA_023313725.1 Lithobius niger | reverse complement strand
AAGCGTTTAGAAATAATTATAAGTCTTAAGACATAGCTGCCTCCATTTGATGCAGAAAATAGAGAAATCAACAAATTCATAAGGAAAGTGTCCTGAAAGAATTAGCTAGTCAGACTAACATACACGTGTCCTAATTAATGAAAATTTACAAAATAAAGTACATAATCGAAACAAGTAGATTCTTGCTTTATTTTTGAATTTTTTTTAAATATCATAAATACACACCCACTCCCAAAGGCGCAATTCTTTCACTAATATAGGGGAGAGGGCAAAAACTGACATAGAGTGACAGTCTGAGCACAATTTGAAAGCTACAGCCATTTATTTGAAACACTATCCACTGTCACGTTCAGTGAAACACCTTCCTGATTATTTAGTCCAGTAACACAACGAAATTAACCTGCAAAAAATGCTCGTTTTATTGTTAAGCAAAGATGTGAGTTTTGTCACAACAGAAGTTAACATTATTTCATAATGCGACTTTCCATGGCGAGCAGTGTGAGAAGTAGTAATGGCTTTGTGATGCTCTTGCTGTGGAAATTTATAAACTGGTAGCTTACACAGAGATCTGCGCATTTTATGAAACAATGATACGTGCCTCTCTTGTGCAGTTCAGGCTACCCACATGTGTTACATATAATTCGCCAACATTTGTATCGTTTCATAATCAGCAAATAAAGATGTGAACATTTTAAAATCTTGCATTTAGCAAGTTTACGTACAGTTTCATTACAGCCTATTGCAAAATGTGAAAATGCTTTGTTTCTGGAGGCCCCCTCCCCTTACGCTGTTAAAAACAACATGTTTGACTGACATGTTTGACTGACCAACTTGAACAACATGCGTTTAACGATAGGATACTGGCAACAGTCTATTGATATACTAACGATGGTTGGCGGGACAAAATTGAAAGTGAGGATTTGAAGTTATACTATTCACATATTGAATGAGCTATCTTTTTACGGGAACGCTAGTTTGTGGATGGAGGGGTTACACCGATTAATAATCCCTGAGAAATTGTGACCACAGGTCCTAGAGGAGCTACACATAGGGCACTGTGGAATCATCAGAATAAATGCACTTGATCATTCCCGTGTCTAGTGGCCTCAACTGGATAGCGCACTTAAGAAGCTGGTTAAAAATAGCATTCCCGTAAAAAGATAGCTCATTCCTACGTGAAAAATATAACTTCAAATCCTCTCTTTCAACTTTGTCCGACCAACCATCATTAGTATATCTATAGACTGTTGCCAGTATCCTATCTTTTAACATATGGTGTTCGAGTTGGTCAGCCAAAATTGGAAGTTTGAGTTCTGTCAGAGAAATAGATGTATTGGCGCTTCTGCTAAAAAAAACGCGTCTGAGAGAAATACTAGCAAGTATTTGATTTCGTATTCATATGGTCTCACAAACTCAAAATGATTTTAGTTATCCTTGATGTACATTTGAAATTTATGTTTGTGTACGTCATGAAACCACTACTAGCAGTGCAGTTATCTGAATTTAAAAAAATTTATTTGCAACCTATAGGTTTTGTAAAACACTAATGAGTGATAATGGGTCACAGCTGGTTAGTAATGAATTTGAAAATTTTCAGAAAGAATGTGGAATTAGACACATTACTAGCATTCCTTATAAGCCAATGCAGAACGGCACTGCAGACAATTTAGTACGGTAGTATGTCGCAAGGTGAGAAAGCGTAAATTTCCTTATGCAAGCTCGAAATATTCCCCATTATACAATGAAAATATCACAGTCACAAGCGTTCTTTATATTTTATATATTTTTTATATTATATTTTCATTCTTCTTATGTCACTCATGTTTCCTTCAACAGCTGATAAAACAAGTGTAAATCAAGAAAGGCAACTAAAGCATACTTTGCATAAGACCGAGCTTACTTTCAAAGTTAAAGACCTTGTTTATTGTACTAACTGCCAATCGATCGCAAAAAAGCATTGGCTGCCAGCTAAAATCGTTGCGCAAGTGAGTGACTATGAATACCGTGTAATTTTGAAGAATGGTAAAATTTGGCTGAAGTCAAACACGCTGTGTACTAGAATAGCAAATCCGCTGGAACTGGAATTATCTGAAACATCTGCTATGGAAGTATGGCATGATAACCCACTATTCTCAACAAAAAGGGGCGGACTTGAACAGAGTAGTTCGGATGCAAGCTGGCCTCCGATGCATACAAGTTTGTGTTGACTGGCCATGCCTTTAATTCTCCATTGAAAACTGCACAGAAAACACCAAATAAAAGTCCACGTTCAGCTGACAATGTACTATTTGTAGCGTTACCGAGGACTTTCCTCCAATATTGAATTCCTCCACGAGTCCACGAGTCTCTCCTCCTTGTAGGTGTGTGTGTTACACGCACCACCCCAGTTGCAATGCCGCCACTGATGCAGATGCTGTCACCCAACATTTTGGTTTCCGGCCCTCATGTACACGTTCGTGAGGGGGGTTCCGGAACAATCGTCAGGAACAGACGATCGTCGTCTCATACGATCAAGAAGGCCATGAAATTAAATCTTTGGAGCAATTCGACAATTCGAAAGGTTTAATACATTTGAAAAAAGGTTAATGGTAGTAATTTCAAAACTAATAAAGATATAGAAACAATTAATAAGTATTTATTAACTATTGTATAAAGAATTAATATGGAAGGATGTAGTAGTCAATATAACAAATATCTATAAGGGATATTGCTTTTTGAATTGGCGAGTGAATTGATTACGCATTGATGTAAATAGTGTATATAAAGCCCGTATACATTGTTAATAATGAATTCAGCTCCAATGTTAATACAACCTGTGTAAAGCCTATATAAAGCTGGGAGTGCCCGCCATGTGATGCAGCCTAATCGATAACCTAACCCTAGTCAGTTGTCACTTCATTACATACCAAGTCATTTCAACAGTCCTGGTACATGGCATTGTAAAATCCAAGCTCACCAGTACCGAACAGAAGTGGCCCCATGGGTAGTCACTGCGCACGTATCCATCCGAAGTCCTGGTTTCAATTATTCAAACCGTATTCTCATGCACTGATTTTTAAGAAGTGGTTTTAGATGAGAAACTTTGTCGGGAGCCGACAGTTCTATTAGTCTTTCGCCTCTATACTCAACTCCAGTGATCAGTTTTACACGTCACAGTCACAAAACCATCCATTACAAGTGTAAATATTTAATAGGTTACATTTTCGTATATTCATTTCAGAGCTATCCATGCTGTTGTTCATGAATTCGGAAGATTACTGGTTGACGCACAATAAAGAGCCAAAGGCCCTCGTCCAAGCACATGCACCTGGAACTGCTCCTATTATGGAAGCACAAGATGTTATTGAAGTAAAAGAAGGAAACAATATGGTCATAAAATTGGAGCTGGTAGGTTTAACATAATAGATCTGCATGAAATTTGATTTTCGATGTCTGACACGCTCCCTCCAAAAAGTGATAAGTGCAACAACGGATTTCAGTTCATTATTGTGAAGGAATCCCAATGGCAACAGTTTCACTGAAGTTATTTCTTCAACAATGTAGCAATTAGTCACACACACATGGCCTAGTTCACACAATCCTTCATCTCATCCTAACAAATGTTATGAATGTAATCTTAGCTGCGTAACACCTGCTACAACTGTAAATGCACGCAGCCATTCGCATAACTCTGCACTCTAATTTGGGCACCCTCAAGTCTCCTTTGATAATGACGGTAGTAGTGCGGTACAGATATATAAATTTAAATACAGTCTGGAGCATTTGCTTATATTGCTAATACTTTGATGTTTCGGCAACAATGTCTATTTCAGAGTAAAAGTTAAAATTAATTTCCGCTTCACTTCAATGGTGTCGTTAACTTAAACTCATAAACATAAAAAAACATGGGACTATTTGTAAGGTGTAGTAAGATGTTGTGTAGAGGAATTAACGTCTTATGAATAATATAACGAAAATAAAAAGTCAAGAGTGCTATAACACTCTGCACGACGTTTCGAAAAAGTTCTTGTTTCGTATTCAGGTTTACACATAAATATCACATGGCAAAGCCACCAAATCGCCTCTTCTTAAAGGAGTACAATAATAACTTCAAAACGATAAAATCCTTAATTTCACCGCTCAGAAGAGGCAGAGAAACATGGCAAAGGCCAAGCCTCACCGTTGCAAGTGAGCTATATACTAATCTGGCTGCTTGCGTCGTCACGAGGTAGTCCATTTCCAGGCTTGGGTTTTATTTACTATGTTTTAATTTTTTCTTTTATAATTTTCCAGTTTAAGAGTTTTGATGATGGGGAAATATTCTTTACGAAATTTGTTGTCCGGAATTAGATGGTTGTAAACTCGTGGTTGATGCGTATGAATCACTAATGTTTCTAATTTTAGCGTGTATGAGTTTATTTTTCTTTGAACAAAACTTGGACTTCGTCCAAGGCGGAGGTGCGCCGTGTGGCAAAAGAAACTGGTGAAATTCCTATGACAAAAAAAAAAGAACTTTTTCGAAACGTTGTACAGAATTGTCTTGTACAATGACTGATTTTCGTAATCCACAACGTGTGCTTTCCGTATTTCATATTATGAACAATAAAATACCAGATGTTTCCACCCCTCCCACTCCCTTTTTCATCCGTTTGGCCTCCCCTTTCCTTCTCCCAATCCCCCGTACTTTCAGACACCTATCTTCGGCTCAGCACGCCTTGGCAAGCTTCTTCTAAGGTGACAGTCGATGTGTTCAAGTTCAATTTCCGAACGAGATGTAAATCAATTTTTTCTCGATGTTCAACATGACGTACAGTCACATGGCTATATTTAGCTACTTTAGTGGGCTTTTAAAGTGTATGTCTGTATGCGTGTAGAAATGCCAGCTCCGTTTGGTCGCCTTCCCTTCGAAGAGACATTCCTAGGTTAGAAATAGTGCTGAGAGCGTTTACTAAACTTCTCACAGTATAGCTAAATATACCGTATGCAGTCAGACTGAAATTGCTGAAAATTGACTCATTGGAGCTTCGCTGGGAAAAGGCTGACTCATCATTCACTTATTATTGAAGTGACACGCAAAACACGCTCTCCTGGGTTATGATCCATAAATCTTCTTTGAGGCTAAAAGAAAGGGACGGACTAGGGGTCACTCCTTGAAATTGGCGAAGAAACCCCTCAGATTAAACTTCAGAAAATACCTTTTTTTTTTAAACAGGGTCATTAACATATGGAATGTTTTACCTCTGGATTGTTTTACATTGTTTTAAATTCTTTACACTAAATATGTGTAATCTGCTACCATACACATCAGTGTTTTTCTAATGTTATTTTGCTACAATGTTGCGCAGGTTATTTTGCTATAATGTTGCGCAGGTTATTTTTATCTGGTCATTTGTGTTATTTAATGTTGGTAAGATCTCAATGATTTCCAGTGCAAACTCTATCTTACCCTTTTCTATTTTTCTCGGCATATTTATTTTTTTAATATGTTGGAAGGGGCTTTTCTCTTGTAATCCCAGAAATATTTTCGGCACATTCCACAGAAAATTCGACTTACTCAGTTAGCCATTACATACTCACAAGCTATACATTACAAACTTATACATAAGCTGTATAGGTCCCATGAAGCAGTGCATGAAGTATACAAGCGGGGGTTCAACTGAGTTGATTTCCCTTATTTCTTCACTGCGTGGTACCTGAGATGGTTGGTTTCCCCAATTAAATAAGAGCTAACTATATGTGATGTACCACAGGCTAAGACAAAATAATGTGGGTTCTACCCCCAGCAGAGGAACGACACTTACACTGTGTAGGCAAGAAAAGGCGTGGACATGTTTAATCTGTTGCAAGAGCTTAAATAACATTGCATGCTCATGTGACTAGCATCGTCACATGTCTATGGCAGTATTAAGAGTCAACATATCATTACAATGTATGGCACACTTCTAAGGCTATATTAGGGTGTTAGGCTGGTCAGGGTTAACATTGTGGATCTGAGTTATGCTACAGTGTGATGCCACAAGTAACGACATCACGCTATAGTATACATTGAAGTCGAGCAAGTATAACGAGCACAGTTCCTGCATTGATTCTTTGTGGTAACATCACGCCAAAACTACTGAACCGAATTTGGTAAAATTTGTATGCTGACCAAATACAACTCGGATAGTATCTTTTTTCCTTCAGATCGAAATCGGGTATATTTTGGGTCGGAAATTATGGAAAATCAATCGGAAATTGTTAAAAGCTAATTGTTAGAAACTAATTGTTAAAAACAATTGTTAGAAATCGTCGTGGGGCAGATAACCCAGTTTTTGTTCCTGATCCCTAATGAAAAAATGGTATGCTTCAATTGTGATAGCATGTTCTTGTTTATAGGGAGCACCAACTCAAACTGGCTTGTCTGCCCCACGACGATGATTGTAATAGCATGCTGTTGTTTGTTTTTTTAGGGAGCACCAACCCAAATGGAAAATAGCAAGATTTTACATTGAATAATGAGTTGTACAAAAAAAACTCGCAGAATGCAGTACCGGTTGTCTTGAGGCGCAACAATTTATGGTCACGAGAAACATGCAACCACATTATCAATCAACGAAAAATTGTTTCATAGTTGAGAATAAAAATGGAACGATCCGGGAAACAAAATTGCCCAGGATTCAGTACAAAAATGAAAAGGAAGGGAGATAAAGGAGAAAGAGAGGGAAGGGAGGAAGAAAAGGAGGGAATTAAAAAAGTAAGGGAGGGGAAGGGGGAAAGAGTGGGGAGAGGAGAGAAGATAAACAATATAGGTGCAACTGCCCCCTCCCCACCACCGGGAAACTGTCGTTCTCTTCCCCACGTATAATGCACGCTCCCTATATCAAAATATAATGGTGGCGGCCTTAGTGTACATATTTTGTAGCACACAAGTAATACACAGGTTTAGTATAGTATTTGTAGTAGGTTCAATACCGGACATCGGATTTTTAACACTTTTTTTGCCACACAAGCTAATGCAGTCTTTCTCCTGGATGAAATTTCCATTGTTACATTCTTAGTGTTGTTATGTGTGAAACTTACTTCTTTCGAACTATGTACAGCTTGGAAACATGATCCAACAATGTAAGTTAGTTCTGTTTAAACAATGGAAAGTAACACAGCTAAATGCTGCACTAACAATGGCATCTACCAGGAACGATTAATCAGTACGCAGAATTTAGTACAACATTTGATTCTTTAGAATTCCATGTCCACTACTGTACGTTATCCTTGTATTTATTGGATTTTTATTGCATAAAAACCAGAATCCACTAAATATATATATTTTTTCTGTGAAGACCTGCTTACGCTTTCATGATACTTTTTCTCCAAACCCCCCCCCCCCCCATAAGAAAAAAGCGTTCCCTTTCCCTGCTTTCCTTGTGTAATGAGCAAATCCATTTCTTGAAATGTCATCAGTTGTACCAACACCGCAAAAAAAAACATGCTTTGTTTTGGTCTATAGCTACATTTTACAATTAAACATTTACTCTCAGTTCCCACGCTTGGAGCACTAGTACTACAGCACTGCTATTATAATAACCTCATGTTAAAATTTTTTTAATCACTTCAGGTGGACTTTAATATCCTACAAAGGAAACTCAAAACTGGAGATATGTCCTGTATAGACGACACTGACGAAACGTATCGCAAACGAAGTGTGTACTACACCAACTCCACACCTTACAGATATTCTTTGGACGTAAGTTTCATTCAGCTGAAAACCAAGAGTTTGTGGGTCAGGTGTAGCATTTAACACATCTATCTTATCCTCTTCTCTTTATCAAAATTTAAAAGTTGAATTTATAGTTCCAGTTTGCTAAAGTGTGCTGCATCGATTCATTTGCATTGTAATAAACCAAATCCGTACTTCATAAAAAAATGGCAAAACAGTAGTTGGCAAAACTGAACCTTGAGCTGGAAAAAAATTGAGTTGGTTGCTTGATTTGCTAGCTGCCCTTTCTCTGTTAAACCCTCGCCACCACGATTTCAAAGTCCTTCACCGTTAATGCAGAAACAAACGTTAACTAATTTTGAAAAACTAAATTCTGCTAAATATTTATTCGTCATTTGAATGGAATCACCAAATTACGCAGTGTATATACTTTAATTCGTAAGAACCAATTTGTAAACTGCGCTCGATTAATTTAATTTGCAGAAGAAAGTGCCTAAAAAAAACTCATTAAGTTTACACGAAACCTGCATGACTAAGAAAATCAGCATAAATATGCTTGACAATATCTTGGAAACGTGCTCTCGGGAAGATACAAATCGTCACTAAAATAATGACGGGCTCAGAGCTTACAGATCTCCCCCCCCCCCCCTCCCAACGCTGGTTTTGCTGGACCTCTTTCAAGCAAGTTTCTGGCTGCGCCACTGTATTTTCAAGACTACTTGGCAAAATTGTGAGTTGCCAAAAATAAGGGTTTCTTCCCGCTGCCTGTTCCTCCTCCCCCAACCCAAGTGCCCTTCGCTATGGCCCTCATTCCATTTCCAACCCAGTTGAGTTGACAACTTGACTGCATGACGAAATAATAGACAACTTAAAGGTGCCTATTTACCGAATGACAGGTTGCAGCATCTAGCGCCATCTACTTTTATTTACTTCTATGTATGTATCACTTGATTTCAACAAGCAAAGGAATACGCAAAGAAATTTCTTTTTAAACAACAAACTAGCCCCGTGCCTCCTTAATTATTGAATGTAAAGTTGGTGCGTCCACGTGCACCAGGGAGCAATCGGTCAAGGTTAACGATATCACTGTCACTGGATGGCGCCCATCTAGCGGGTAATACTTCCGTTTCAAAACGGTTGATGTATAGAAAAAAGCACCCGTGATGTTGTTAGGCTTAACGTTACTGCTTGCTTCCTGGTGCACGGGGTAGCACCAACCTTATATTCAATAATTAGAAATTTATATTTGTGTTCTTTCGCCTGTTGAAAGTAAGGGCAAAACAGAATTAAGTAAATGGCTACAGAAGCTGCAGCTTGTCGTTTGGTGGCAATCTCCCTTTAATACTGTTTTATGTTTGCAAATACGGATTCACGTCTTGCCATAGGGACTCATCGTCGCTCGCGCATCGCATGATAGACTGACTACTATTATATTATATACACACTATCGTGATATATTCATGCGATGCGCGAGTGACCACGAGTCTTGGTGCCACCGGCGCAACGCTGAAGAGAACAAGCCTAACAGATGCGTGGCGCCATCGTGTGGTTGATGAAGTAAGTATCATGCATTAAAGCCGGGTTGCCACCAAATTAAGGCTGCAGCATCTATCTCTCTCGTAGCAAGCAAAGGAATGCACAGAGCAAAACTTTTCAACCGTAAAAAAACAAGCCACGTGACTCCTTCATTATTGAGTAAAAATTTGGTACGCGCCTTCATGCACCAGGAAACATGATGTAACGATTAACGATATTAGCGTCACCAGATGGCGCCAGAAGATTTTCTTTATATTTTTCCGTGGCACCGTCTAGCAACGTTAGTATCGTTAATCTTTATAGCTTGCTCCCAGCTGCATGAGGGCGTACTAAATTTTTACTCAATAATTCAGAAGGAACATGGCTTGTTTGTTGTGTTTAAAGATATTTCTTTGTGCATTCCTCTGCTTGTTGCGAGCAAGTGCCAGAATAGCTCTCGATGGCACTTGATGCTCAAAACTTTCGTTTGGTGGCAACCAGCCTTAACTACTCAGCACATCGAAAAAACACTATAATCCCAAAAAGGAAATAAATATAACGCCTTAAAAAGTAAAAGAGCTCTTTATATTAGTAATTAATTACTAATATATTAGTAAGTAATTAGTAAGTAATTAGTTTTGTACATTTTATTGCGTTACGTTTTGTTTTGCACGCTGTATTTGGTTGTTGGTGTGTGCGTTCCCGGTCGCGTGATCCGGAAGTGTCAAAGTGTTGGTTATCAGCAAAAGTGCGGGTTATCGGCAAAAGTGTTGGGTAACTTGATAACCCACACTTTTTGCGATGACGCACACTCCGATGTTGGTTAACGGGATTTAACCTACGGAAATTTAGCGTGGCATTGAGTTAGCGTGACGTCACAGCTGTGGTACAAATACATTTAAACATACACTTTTCTAACGTAGCCTACCTTAACATAAAAAAAAAGGATAAAACTTGTCGCGGCATCTAGTACTATCTAGATTATTTGCTTGTATCAAGCAAAGCAAGGCACACCATTTCTTTTAACGAAATAAACAAGTCACAACTTCCTTAATTATTGAGTGAAAATTTGGTACGTCCACGTGCACCTGGGAGTAATCTGCAAAGGTTAACAATATCACTGCCGCTAGATGGCGCCACAATATTTTCGTACGATTTTTATTCGGTGATAGCGCCATTTTAACGAACACATGACCTCACTTTTCAGTGTAAACAAGTGTTTTGCGTAACTGATATGGGGGATTCGGCAGGATTCCAGAGGGCTGACAAAGAGTAAATAGGCTACTCTATTTAATAATTTCTCAGAATCAGAATGAGTGACAGACCTGAAGGTTTTAAA
>JAHWFP010140570.1:0-11135 GCA_023313725.1 Lithobius niger | reverse complement strand
CACGAAAGACACCTTCCTGGGTCAATGCAGCCCTAATCACCTTCGGGAGTCCAACCGGAAAAACAGTTTTTGCCTGCAGTTTCTCCCTTCGTAAACAGAACTAACCCAACAATAGGCCAAGTTCCCCCCTCCTCCTTTTGTCATTTTCCATCAACTGAGCCATCCCCAACATTTTTGGGAAGAGAACGACCCAGTGATGCGTCATTCTCATGTCAATTGTGGCATGTATAAGATCCCTGGAGTTTCCGACTGAATTTGTCCTTCTCTCCTTCCAGAGGCAAGGCTTCGGCTGGGAGCGTATCAAACCTCCTAATTCTCTGCTGCAGACTGGCCGACTAGAATTGAATAGAGACCGGAACTTATACTTGGAATATTGTTCCACCACATGCTCAGCATGCTCAGCACGCTTGCTCTCTATTGGATGGTGCTATGTACATTTAGGCTGATGTTTGTATGTTTGAATAATTAATCCTAAAAACGTAGACTTAGTAAACATTTACTTAGCAATCTTTAGGTATGTACCTAAGAAAGAAAAACTAGAAAAAAAAGTATGCCAAGTAATAATTTTTCCCTAGGACATGGAGGGATTTTTCAAATGGAACCTCTGTGTGGAATCGCTCTACATGCAATCAATTGAACTATATGGTTCCTCCCTTCCCGGAATCTAAAAAAAATCTTGTCTTAACTTTGTGAATACTTATACACAGAAATATTGCAATGCCGAGCAATATTTGCTTTTGCTACATGACATATTTGCTACATGACAGACAACGAGACAAACGTGACTTTAACAAAAGATTAAGCGTGTTGATATTATATAGTTAGATTTAAAAATATATTAGAAGTCGCAATTCCTTAGGAGAGAATTGAACTTGTCTCACCTTGTAATCAGATGCTTGTGCCCTAATGCTCATTTCCAAAGGCTCTCGACACTGTCTTGGCTTCGTTTATGTCACACTTCGCGTGGCCTAGATAATGCTTTTGCATATTGGTCTTGATGCTCTTGTTTTGACTAAGTTGCTGTGCATACCATGTGGACTTCACCCAAATTTAGTAAAGTGTGGTGCGAAGCAAAGCAAAGGAAATTCACATTCTGTGCTGGTGGTTAGCCTGTCTGTATTACAGGATAGGATTTGAACCATTTCAAACTCTCCACATCGGTTCTGTGATTTATTTGTGATTTAAATTCGAAATGATGTTGGTGAATGGGTTTGGGTGGTTTTTGACTAAAATGTGCGAAAAAGTTGGGCTATTGAATGTTTTCATCGATCCTTAAAACAAGCATAAAGTCTTCCTCATTTCAGCTGATTTCCACGTTTTTGAGTTTCAGAAATCTCCTAAAAATGCATTAAAACCCCTAAAAAGTTTACAAATCTGGCTGTTTTCTTCGTTAGAGTGACTTTCATGCCTGTTAAAAAACTATATTTACAGATATTAAACAGAAAATTGTATGCAAAAACAAAAATACCTAATAAATCGACGTTAAAGAAATACTTAAATCCACGGCCTCACGTTTTTCAGTTAGTGGTCGATGCATATTGACTGGGAGTTCCAAACAAAACAGCAGTCCACATTCAGTTTTTTCTCCCGGTATTCTTATTCTTATTTCAGGCAATTTCCCTTTTCAGTACTCATTCATTATGTCTGTTAGATATTCAGCACACTTTCCAAATTCCTAGATTTTACGAATATTTCTTTTATTTTTTTCAGGGGCCTTCCTGATTCCTTATTTAATAATGCTACTGCTGGCCGGCAAGCCGATGTATTTTATGGAGTTGTGTTTCGGGCAATTTGCTGGTAAAGGTCCGCTGTCCGTTTGGAAGTGTTGCCCCATTGCTAAAGGTAAGTTCGAAAGCAGGTCGATCATTTCTGCAGAATGTAAAAAAAAAATCAATAGAAATGAAAAACTTAAAGCAGAGAGAAACAGGAACGTTACAGGTTCCTCGTATCGAGAAAAAAACAAGGTAACGATAAGTGGAGCTGCACATAGCGATAGGTCATTTAACTGAATTTTGAATACAGAGCGACAGTTGTCTGAAATCGAAGTAGTATTTCTCTGTAATCGCAACTAAGAACGCCTGAAGGCAGGATTGCCCAAAACTCGTTTCATTTAACGAAGTGGACTGTAATTTTACTAAAAGACTATTAAATTGCTGGTTTTTGTTTGTTACTTGTTTGACTCATAAAGTTGATGCTTGAGGTGATTACTTTAATGAATAATTAAACACTTGTTGTTCCCCTGCGTAAGAAACGGAGGGCTAGCTGAATTCTCGCATGCGTGAGCAAAATAGGGAGCATGAACTTGGGAGCATGAAACGGGGGAGCATGAAACTGGGGAGCATGAAACTTAGGAGCAAAACTGGGGAGCATGAAATTAATGAATACGACGAACCCTCCCCTTTCGAACCTCCTTTCACCCCCCCCTTCTCCCCATAGACCCCATTGTGGTCGAATACCCACCTGCAGCCCCCTGGTACAGTATGTCCCCTCCCGCGTTCCCTGCCCCGCTCCCCCGCGTATTCTGCCTTTGTATGGTTTGAAATCCTCCCCCCACTCCTGCTGCCCCTCACTTGGAATCCCTGATGTTTTGTTTTCTTAAGACGGTAAATAACTTTTTCAGTGGAGGACAACGCAGTGTGGCTGAATTTCCCGTTTCTCCGTTTTGATACCAAGTGCGAAAAGCCTGCCGTAACGATAGTGCATGCAGTGATTGATACTCAACCAACTTGGAACCTCGGATCTAATAGTCTAATAGTATTGAAGCAATATTGTGTTTGTTTCTAATTGTTAGAGCGCATATCCATTTTCATGGTCGGCCGCTTGCCATTTTCTTTACTACCGTGCTAAGAATGTACCCGCTTGCCCTCTTGGTGATTGTTCCAGGTACAGCTGATTAGCCGGCATTTGCCAGCATTATTGAAGCTTTGTTTGTTTAATCATGATCCCTCATTAAGTCTGCTTATTAAGCCATATATATTTACATAGAAGTTACTAAAATTTGTCTTGTTAATCTGTAGAAAATACAATGAGAATTCAAGAAAATGAAGTAAATTTAATTCAATGTGTGAATTTCTCCTAAATCCGACATTGTAAGTATTGGGATGTAATGTTGATTCTTTTTCAACAAGGCCATCTCTTTTTCAACAAGGCCAACTGAGTGCAACCTCTGGCAGACAGACGTGTTCGTAAATGTAGCAAATATTAGTAAATTGGAGATAAAAATGTTATGGTTGACGGACAGGGTTGGTGGGATGAGTAGTAAAGGAAAGGAGGAAATATGTATAGCATAATTATTGTATATAAATCGTTGGTCTGAGAGACCAGCGTATGAGGGTAGTATAACTAAAAGTGTAGGAAAAAATGAAATCGCGCTGGTTGACAAGACCAGTCAATTTTAAAAGTAGAAATTTAAAATGCAAGTGGCGAACAAAATGTAAATGTCTTAATGATTCCAGAAAAGGTCCAATTCATTTTGTATGCAGCAAAGCTAGGACACTAGATAATTCAGAATGAACCCAGATAATTAAACATGTTATGACGTATTGATAACCAAATTAAAGGCGTAAACATTGCAACATTGTTTTGTTTGATATCCTTAACCCTTTATTTAATTTTATATATTTTATTGCCTAAAAACACAGAAACAATTGAACGTCGCTACTGAATAAGCGGACATAGCCATCATCAACAACTTGCCTTTTAAGACCGCAATAACAAAAACCTGCGACAGAGAAAAGTGACTATATTCTAAGTCAATTTTAACCCATAACTTTCCGTCTACTATTATTTCCACCAAGAATTCCAGTACTTCGAAGCTGTTCAGTATTTTCTCATTTGGGCATTGGTAGAGCAGAGATTAGTTGATGGAACATCCAGAATTCAAGTCCTAGTCGGGGCTGTTATCTTTTTTTTTTATTATTTCCCTCGGCTTATTGTATTTTGTATTCTCTGAAGGCCGGTACTTAATGCTGACTGTCATGTGTTGACCCTTTTGCTTCATTTATTGTTTGCCTTGACTTCAAGTAAGGGTTAATTGAAGAGGTTTAGGGGAGGCTGGAACTGGAAGAACCACTTCCGTTAAGTAGAAAATTACAAGCCTAAACTACAAAAGGCATAGTTTGGCCTGGTACTTAGAGGCTGCTTAGTAAATTTTTACATATCAAAAACAAAAACTGGTAAAGGGGACTGCCAAGCTCCGAATGGTGAGGCCCTTCAAAGGAGTGATATCAACACACCAATTGAGAAGTTTCAGCACTTTTTGCAGATAAGATATAGTTACAGCCAGTATCGTGCACAAATAAAAACCACACTACGTTTCGGGAGTGGTTTATTTTTACCTGAAGACGGGAAGTTGTCCTCCCGAAACGTAGTGTGGTTTTTATTTGTGCACGATACTGGCTGTAACTATATCTTATCAAGACACCAAAACATTCGTCCAGTTAATCGGCACTGACTAATAATTCGAAGATTAAATGAAAACTAGAACATTGCTACTTTCGGTAGCAATAACGTTTTCATTTAACGTCCAAAGTATTATTCGCTGCGATTAAGTTGGTGTGTTGATCTCACTCCTTTGAAGGGCCGAACCATTCGGAACTTAATGGTCCTTTTTATCAGTTTTGGTTTTTGATTTAAACTATGTATTAGACTCAACTCAACTAGCCAGCAGATTTGTAATAATGTGCCACGTCAACTATAAATTGAGTGGCAATTTTTCAGTATTTTAATTTCGTATCATTCCTTTTAGAGGCCGAACCATTTTCAGTTTAGTCTCCTCTTTATCAGTTTTTGGTTTTGTTTTATGTTTATTTTTTTTTCATTTAGTTCATTTCATTCCTTTATGAGGCCAAACCAGTCTCAACTTGATGGCCTCTTTACCAGTTTTTGGCTTTATTTTGACATTGTGTTTGGTTTTCGTGAAGTGGACGTAGACACAATTTCTTTGGCAACGTTTGTTTATCTTTGTGACGACACACTAGCGTGTGTCTATACGCACATCAGTATACACGTTATCATTGTCCTAACTTTGACTATCCAATCAGAGACGATGCCGACAATACTAGCAATGGTTATAACAATACTTTCGTACTTACGTGCCCTCCCATGCCATTCCCGTTACTCCCTCAGGCTGTTAACCATAAAAGGTATGCAGTTCGTATCGTACTGCAGCCATTCGTCCAATTTCATAGCTGGAAGCCTTCCCTTTATTTCGGTATCGGTGAATAATCACCTTATGGAAATTAAAATAGGGATGAGCGGACTAGAAGTAGCTACCTAGTAACACATTTGCAACCTTTTTGAGGGTCAGATTTTGCATTGAAAGCAGCTTAGCTGGCATTCCTACACGAGTTCATTTTTGTCAGGTGGGTCATTGCTCTCGATTTCAACACAATTGAAGCTTTTGTACCACATTATTATTTTTCACCAAGTACCTGAAATGTGTCCAACTATGCTTCAGGATATTTGGCATTTAACGCTATGGCATCACGCTACAATTGTTTACCTCCTCGACAGTTCAATTGATGTTTGCCTATTTCAGGTTTACCGGGTCTGCTTCACGTATACGTGTTTTAATGCTAAGGTGTGACGTCAAGCTAAACCCGAGCTAATTTTTTTTACGATTTTTGTTTGTAAATTTTATTTGTCAATCATAATGAATTTACGAATTTTTTACATGCGACATGTAAATTTCTGAACGGAGACTTCAAGACGAACCCGAAATTTTTAGGCCTAAATACTCAGCTTAGGCCTGATTACAAAAGTACATGCTTAATTGCATATGGTGACAGTCTAGGTCAATTTTTTACTGCTGTCCGCCATAATTGAGGCAAGAAAAATTAGTCTTTATATTAATTCTTATCTCCTATCTTATTCTTGGTTTATGCAGAAGCTATAGCTTGTTTTACATTATGTTTGCAGGAAACTGACTCTATGACGCCTCCTTTCCTTTCACTACGAGAGCAAAAACGTGTGGATATCACACTTGTAGACTTCGACACGGTTACGGTTACAGTCTAGGAGTGGGATATTTGCGTGATTTTTTTTGCATTCTTACTCGAAGAAATCGTGGCGACATACAATGACTTTACTGCAAACATAATGTGGAACAAACTGATAAGGGCATTACACGAATGTGTCAGTTTTAAGAATGTTGTCTGTAAAAGAAGCTATAGAGCAGCGTCAAGTGACGTCATATGGCTACAAGTGAGATACCTGCAAGGGGCACTAGATTGAAATGTTGGGTTAATGCTTTGAGAGTGGATTTCGTAGGCTTAAAAAACCGTTGTTTTCTCCAATCCCTTATGCTGCTTAGGTTGTAATTGGAAAATAAAGATTCCACTTGCTTAAAAATGTCAGCAACTGCCAACAAATCGTCAAAAATCGCGCATTTTAGGCCTAAGAAATCCTGTCTAATAGCATTGGCTTCAGTAAGACGCTCTTCTTTTCCCCCACCAGTGCACCTTGCAGCTAACCCAGTAACTGGCTACACCATAGAGTTATATACAATAATACTACGTCGTGTCTCTGCCCTATAGATTAGCTTCATGACTGCAGAACAGTTAAGGTAATTTTGATAAATTCCTATTTTACCAAACAGCATGCGCGAGAACTGGCATGGAGCCAGGAGGCAAGACATGCCATTTCTTCCACAGTCGGCCTTGGTGTAAGAAACAAAATTCCTTCCACGCTTCAAGATCCTTTAAACGTTTACTGCTTGGGAACTGACACACGTGTTTGGGCTAATCGCAACGCAAGTGACATTTTTGACAAACATTTCTTAACATACGCAGCATAATTTTTAATACGTGTTTTTCGCAAAAGTAAAAGCGGTCACTCGTTCAACAACTGGCCGTAAGGGGTCGCGACCAAGAACAAGTGATAGAACGTGGGATAGAATTATCTTTTATACCCCTTCTTGTGTATGTTATGGTCGATTACTTATTTTTCATTTTATGGGACAGATAGGTCGTACACTGTTGAGTGTTGGCATACTGGGTCAGTCATATACTCCTCCTGCCATCTCCTCCTGCTTTGTTGTACATTTGTTTGGTTTTATTTCCAATTGCAGGCATTGGTGCAGCTATGATTGTAGTTTGTGTGGTTATCTGTACGTATTACGTCATCATCATGGCATACACGATTTTCTACATTGCCTCGTCTTTCCAAGCAGAGGTTCCATGGATGAAGTGTGATCCCGCTTGGGCCAACATGACCACTTGTTTTGTGAGAAATAGCAACACATCGACTAACGGTACCAATGTGAGTACGACTCATTGGGTGAAGTATTTGGGTGTGCGTGCCCAGTAATCTACCATGCGTTTAGTAAATAAACATGCTAAGAACAATTATTCATTCAGTGACGTAAGGATTGGCGTGACCACGTACCATTAAATAAGAAAAGAAAAACAGTTTGAATAAATGTATGAACTTACACTGTATTTGAGTGTAAATGTAAACTATTTTATATATAAAATTTCGTGTTTTTTTTCTTTTAGAATAATGCCACCCTTGACGATGGCAATGTAACTACAATTAGTCCCGTTTCAACTACCGACAGTGACACCAACGTAACAGCCATCAAGTGGGAAACTGCAAGTCAGCAGTATTGGGAGTAAGTGGAAACAGCTACTTTTCTGTTCGTAGTACATGGACAGTTACGGCGCGTTTACGCAGCGACTCCCCTTTGCATTCTAACAGCTAGAACTCAATCGCGATGGCAAAGGTGACATTGCCATGGTAACAGCGCTAAATGGATTAGCTAAATCCGACATCGTTTGAGTAAAAACTTGCAGTTTTATAATCCGTGCCAATAATGTAAAGAATTCCTCATGACGAAACAATTTTCCCAAACGCTTCTGAACTCACGTTATTTGCCGTTTTCGTTGCGAGGCGGCAGACATAAAACCGCCGCCATGTTGGAATTTGAGGTGATTTCTGTCTTCTAGCAGCGAGAATGCAAAAGCGAGTGGTTGGACGCAGTAAGAACGAAATAAATCGATTAAATACAAACTCGGACCAGTCATGGCTCTGCTTATGAAAAAATGTATATAGCCTACAAATAAAAAAAATAAAAAAATGAAAAACAGTTTACAATATGCTATATGCAATGATTTTAAAACATTGCAGATAATCGACAAGTGTCGTTTATCTTCATTTAGTATCAATTAGCTCTCACCCACAAAGATCTCTAGGCGGATCTCTTGATCCGTACTCGTTTCGCCCATGTTCTCTGTATTTACTCTGGAAACGTGAGCGTGTACGTTTTTTTCCCCCAGTTTAGTCATCTTTTATTCACTTAAAACCAAAATGCATCCACGATACCATAGAATTTCTTTACAACCATTTACCACCAGGTGCTAGTCACACACAGGTGAATTTGTTGTCATGTGACATTGCATCTCGAGCGTTTCCGAGAGCAAGACAGCATGAGACCAGAAAAAAAGCGTGTACATTCTTGATTGTGGGCTTGGTTACGAAGGTATACACAAAGAGAAGTTGTAATAATTGCTCCTTTGTGATGAGGGACGATATCATGTGAATGGCTTCTTGTATAAAGGTTAATCCCCCACCCCCTTTCTACCCGTTCCTGGGCTCGATCCTGGTTGTCTGGTTGTATGGTGACGTCACAGCAAGCAGCCGTTGCGCATGGTTTAGCTCTCACCCACATAGATCTCTAGACGGATCTCTTGATCCTTACTCGTTTCGCCCATGTTCTCTGCATTTACACTGGAAACGTGAATTAAAGTCATGTTTATTAATGGTACTTACATGTGTTTCGCCCCCGTGTTTCATTAGACATAAACAGGTATTTTTGAATTTTTAATTCGTGTGATAATTAATTTATTACCTCTAGGTTGTTATCGATTTAGGATGTTCTTTCACGGCTTTACTTTTATTCAAGCGTTTCAGATATTTATGCTTTTTCACAGTTATTTTTCTTTCTTCCTTGCAGACGTTATGTTTTGGGCCTTACACCAGGTGTAGATAATGTTGGCGTCATCAAGTGGGATCTAGCTCTTTGTTCTTTGTTTTGTTGGATCATTGTAGTCCTTTGTCTCATACGGGGCATCAAGACGTCAGGAAAGGTATGAAACTTAAGCTAGGTTATGAGCCTGTGTCCTGTAAGATTACACCTGTTGTAATGTAGAAGTGTTCTGTGTAGTTTTGTAAGAATGCGGCGTTATAAAATGAGCATTTTCCGTACGCCATTTCAAAAACAAAACGTCGGTGATTGTTTCCTTTGGCTAATTTCGTGGTTAATTCTGTTGTGATACAAGTCTTGGATTCCTCACTTTGCGTACTCTGTTTATTTAGTGAAAGCAGACATGTTTGGTCAGGGCTGTCTGCCATTACTCAACGTGCAGAACATGAAATATCCTGACGAAATCACCTATAGTGTCCGCGGCATATCTTGAGTTCGCCGAGGAACGAACACAGATGATTGATTGTACGTTTTTGGTAGCAGAGTGCCTTGTTGATATCCAAGATGGTTACAAAAACAATGGCGGCCATCGAATAAAGTCGCCCCCTTCCAGGAAGGCGTAGCCGCTCATAAAATACTTGCAGGACTCAAGATACGCCATGCACACAATAATTGTGCAGCTGTACATATCAAGACTACAACTTTAAGAATGTGACGAGCCGGAAGTAGACTTTTTACTCCATACAATCAATGGTAGTAACAGAAGGTGGACTACTGGCGATCTTTATAACGAGTAAAAGAAGCCTAATATTCAACTAAAATTTGTAGTTGATATTTGTGGTATGTCAGTTAAGATTGGTGGGTTACGGGTGTGAGTTAAGGCTGACCCGGGTAAGGGTCTTGACTGGCCGGGTATCCATCTCCTTGACATTTGGCTGACAATGCTTTATTAATGTTGATATTGAGAAAGGGAAAATTTCATTGAATGGAAGGTTAACAAAATTATAATTAATTACGCAAGTAACTATTAAGATAACATTCGTAAAGTGCGTGCCAAAACTGTCGTTTCGCTTGTTAACATTGTTCTTCCTTCCTTATGCGTGTGCACGATTTTTGCTGTAGTGCAATTCTATTGTTTAAAGTTAATTTATTTTAATCAAGGATACTTATCCAACACTGCCCTATTCATCACTTAGAAAACGAAAAACTGCATTAAAAATGACACGAAGACCAACATCAGCAAGAATGTTCTAGATATTTAAACTTGTGGGGGGGAGGAGGGGTGGTAAAGTAAAAAGTGCACCCCCTCCTTCTAGTTGCATGTTTTTTAATGATTACGCAGATGCCAAAAATAAACCAGTATAACCTTTAGGTTAGGTATCCTGGCTACAAAGCTTTATGATGATGACATTGATGACAACGAACGGATTGATGAAAAACAAAAATTCATAACAAGTGTGTCAGTATAAATTTATGCAGTGGTAATAATAGGGGAATAACCCCAATGGGCATAATCATTATCAAGCTTAAAGGTTATTTACGCCTTAGTTCATTGCAGTATACTGGGCAAAACTAAACTTTGTAAAGTGTAACATGTTGTAATGGAACGAGTAACGCAAGCAATATGGCTAACTGAATAGATTAAACTCGTGCAATTTAAGTGGCCACTGGGTAAGTAAGATATACAACTAACTCTGGTGACTGACACCGTTTTTTATTTTTTTCCAGGTCGTTTATTTTGCAGCTACTTTCCCATACATCATTCTTCTCATCTTATTAATTACTGGTCTAACACAAGAGGGGGCTGTGCAAGGAGTTCTTTATTTCATCACTCCACAGTGGCATCGACTGCTAGAAATTAATGTAGGTAGTGTATTCATCATCATAAGATTTCTATTACAGGTTAACATTTTAGAAACTTTCAACTAGTTGGTAGCCAACTAATAGTTATAGTCATCGGTCTGAAGGGTAGACTTTTTGTACTGTTTTGCTGAATTGATTTTTTTGGGGCGTAATATGAAGCATTGGATGGCACCGAAATATCATACGACTCCCGGCTTACAAAGTGATATATCGTACCTGAAACTTATCAGCACATGCACGGTTTTAGGGTCGTGCAGTGTCATAACCCGTAATATAAAGCACTGGATGGCACCGAAATGTCGTACGACTCCCGGCTTACAAAGTGATATATCGTACCTGGAACTTATCA
>JAHWFP010140568.1:0-15421 GCA_023313725.1 Lithobius niger | reverse complement strand
CGTAATGGGTCACTGACTTATCCGATGCTGAATTTATAAAAAAAAAAAAATCTAATGAATGATGAACTGTCATCCATCTGCGGCTGTGCATTTCATTCCATTCAAACACGAGGTTACGAACGGTGGTTCACGTTGAAGTGTTCACCTTTATGTACCGGGTCAGCTTGAAGCTGACGCGTCCGTGGAGTCTTGTTGAAGAGAAGCGGCTGCAGTTCCGTATTGGGAGAAAAGTAACATGGGTTCCTCAGAACTAATCGTGCCCCAGTTCGAATTTTAAATCAAAGTAGCTAACACATCCAATGAATTAGTATTATCTTTTACCAACAGCAAAAAAATTACTAACTGCAACATGTTTTTATGGTGGTTCCTTTTCATCGGAGAGAATTCGGATCGAAAGTGTTTTTGCGAAATAGCCATTTCGGTTTGGCCGACTGACTACTATTTCGATAAACGGATACAATGTCTAACATTAGTTGAGTCGGGTTGAACATTTTTAACCTGAAGCAATGAGTGAACTACCACAAATGCATAAATTTATGACTACAGTTTAGTTTTCGATAGGATTATTCCCTATCTAGGTCACACTAAAACAATGGATATATCCAATAATGTTGGATCGTTAAACCGTCTGGTGTCATTATCAGTTATTTTATTGCGACCAAGCTACGCAATAATCCTTATGTGAAGGCAAACCAAGCAGTGCTACATAAAAATACAAACAACGTTTCGAAAATTTTTATTTTCGTCATCAGGTTAGCAATAAAATTAAAGCATGGCAAAAGCCACTAAGTCATCCTACGTTAAAAGCATAAAACAGACATTTACAACGGATAAAAAACACCAATTTCTCCCCTCAAAAGAGGCAGAAATGGCAGCCGAAAAGCAACGACACACCTGCTCCGTTACCGTGCTTTTTACTCCAAGGCAATAATCCTGACGCAAATTATTTGGAGTAAAACCGAAAATTCCTACTCAATTTAGCATTGGCTTAAGAAGAGCAAGTCAATGTACGAGATTACGTGGCGGAAGATTCGAAAGTCCGGTAACTGGCGATGATGATCTTTTTCGATACTACGTAGCGCAAATTACCCATTCCCATTTTCCCCCCAAAAAAATCCCAGATTTCGTTTCGAAGAAATGGTTACGATCTTCTTTGGGTCATAACACCGTCACGGATACAGAATAGAGAAGAGCGAAAAGCTCCAATACATTCATTCTACATAAAAAGAATTGCACCAGACCAATAAGTGTGAATTAATGCCATTTTTTTGTGATATACAGTATAGAGTGCAAAGGAATCCAACGTTCCATTAACAAGTTACAAAAAGAAAGGAAACTCACACTAACTGGACGTTTTGAGGTTGGACTAGTCAGCCTTGTACTAATAGGTACGATAGAACTAAAATTTGAAGGTATTTAAAGATTTTTCCTAAGGATCGTAACAGTGGCATGCGCAGACCTCTGAGAGGGCAGGGGCAACTTTTAGTAAAAGGGGCTAGCTGTGAGATTTTTTTTCTGGGGAATTTTACCGGTTTTTAGCTTGTGACTCTTTGTTGCCCTTCTGCACCACTTTCCTGACCTTCTTTTTGCCCTTTTTAGGCTCTAGGCTCTTTTCTCTGGCTGCAGCACCAGCATTTAGGCTATCGTTTCAGAAAAGCAAAATGGCGAATTTTTTTTATTTTTACAAAGAGGGAAAAATGGACATTTTTTTTCCGAAAAGGGCAGGGGCAATGCCCCCTCCCCCCCTCCCCGTGCTTGTCACTGGAGCAGAACCAAAATAAGGAGGGAGAATACAGAGAGCACGACACTTTAAGTAAGTGGTTACTTGCACGACCAAGCGAAATTAACGTGGCCAGAAAACTTACATTAAAAAAAAAAATGTGGAACAAAATTCAGTTAAAAGTGAACAGCACAACGGAATAGTTATATAAGTCTTACTCTAATACTCAACACAAGTGGTTTAGAAACTAAGCATACAGGTTGTAGCAACGGCCAAGCTTTAAGGATCCCTCCAATCCGTACTTCTCTTTCAACCGACGCTCCCCCTTCAAGACGGATTTTTTTAAAGTTTTTTTCCCTTATTCTTTTTTTTTTGCTTGCGTCCATACACGCGTTTCGAATAATGAAGCAGCCAGCGCCTCCTTCTTTGCACTCAACCGACGGAAATTATTCCGAGTCGGTGCTAGTAAGGCCTTTTCTCCAAGGTGTTTAAGCCTATTTTTCGTTCACACCCTTTGGCCCCGCACACACACCAATCCCCACAACGTATTTAACTGCAACGTGTGTAGTTCCGCATTGATTTTGACGTAGGCGGATGGATCCGAGCAAAGGGGAAAATCAAGCAGAAAAATGAAGGTGAAACCCCTTACAAGTTATGAAGTTCGTTTTAAAGCGGCAGGATGCTAATGCCAGCAACAAATCTTGTCACCAAAACAAAAGCAATGGAGGACAAGCGTCCTGACGGCAGTACCAGGCAGAGTAAAGGCCTACAATCACTTGAGCGTAAAAATTAACGTTTACGTACTCTGCGCAGTAAGGATGGGTCGGTTTCGGTTTTAACGCACACGAAACCGCGGTTTCGGTTTCCGTATCAGTTTTTGCCACCATCCACCCAAACCAGCTATTTCTATTGGGTTTTCTCGTAACATTAGTATTACTAGTTTCTAGCTCACTACAGCTTTCACTTCCAGCAGCGTCATAGACCTTGGATCTAGCTATGGCACTATTTTCCTCTACTATTTCCTTTTTAATACGTACAAAATGATAATTATTAAAAAAAAAATTAGAAAAAAAAAATAGATCAATTTTTGATTTTTCGAACACCGTACGAAAAACCCGACACAAAATCCGAATCGGTTTCTGTTTCGGTTTCGGTTACCGACCTATCGCTACTACGTACGTAGTCATTCCGACTTCACCGTTGATCCCAGCATCAATCCAACAACGTCAGCCAATAGCGTAACGCCTTACGGTAATTGGTAGTCATTTGGGTTAATGCCACGACTTAAGGTACAATAAATATAAAACAATTTGTTACAACCTACAGCTTTGAAACTCGGTAGGATTGTAAAACACATCATTGTGTAGAGATTTGACTAGAATTATACATATAAGTGACGTAAATAGTTTAGGGGGAAAAATTGTTAACATTTTTATGTTTAGTTAATAACGCTATTATTATATGTTATAAATTCTAAAAAAATTTGATTGTTTCATGAAAAAACATAACTGCAGTAGGTTATGTCCAGAACTATTTAAGGAAGCTCCCTGTAAAAATTAAATTTTTCTGTGAAGTACTTTTGTAGAAAATTGTATCTAAAAAAAAAAAGACCTAATATTTGGCTACGTGTTTTTAAAATATTGCCACTGGTATACAGCAGCTTGTAAAAAACATTTTTTATAGTAAATTTAGTGGATTAAACAATGAAAAACGTTCAAAT
Source organism: Lithobius niger (assembly GCA_023313725.1). NCBI lineage: Eukaryota > Metazoa > Arthropoda > Chilopoda > Lithobiomorpha > Lithobiidae > Lithobius > Lithobius niger. Next base: position 11,981 of record JAHWFP010140568.1, on the reverse strand, counting down.
TTATCAAGTAAATACTTCCAACTAATTGTTTTAAGTAAAAAATATTGATTTTTTTTTTACCCGTTCCCCCCACTTCCGAGATACCTTAAGACTTAACCAGACTTGATGCTCGCGACGCACTGTGCTGCACCAAAGTCGTCAACATCGGTCAATAACCACCATGCTCACTATTGGAGTGTAGGAATTTTGACGTTGTAGGCAATTGGTAACGCGTCGCTTTGCATCAAATGTACTTCAGTCTGTGCGGGGCTTTACATAGTCCAGCAACAAACGACGCCATGCGATAATAAAAATCGAGCATGTAAGGCTGTTGCGCAATTAAACAAAGAGTTGACAAATAACTCTTTATAAAAAGAAAACAATCGAAGTAGGAGACAAACAAGCAGGCGAACTGGATAAATAAATAAATAAATAAATAAAAAATCACAAGGTAAAGGGTAAACAAATCAAGGCCAGTATTCAATGCAGACTTGGCGAACGATGACAGCTAAAATGTCTAAAAATTAAAGTAACTCTTGTCCAAGAAGTTTTAAACCTTGTTGCCTAATATTATAATTATTGCACCACGTCAGCGTATTTATGACTAGACAGTAGACAATACATGTAAAATTGAAAAAAACACCAATTATTCACTGTGATCGACGGAGATTGACGGCGCCATGATGAATTTACTTAAGGACAGCGTCACAAGCAGCTGTCTTTGTGATTGGCTGATGCAGGGCTGAGCGCACAGCTCATTAATAATTTGCTTTCTTCGAAAACTGAGCGTTTACTTAGCAGCGCATCAGCGTCACGTACCGGGACGGTCCCCATGACAACAGCTATAAGCAAACGTAGACATTATACGTCAGCGCAAGTACGGGAATTCGCTCTTAGGAATTAAAACAGATATAGCCTATGGCATATTAACTACAGGACAAGCCTACGTAGGAACATGGTACCATCGCATTAGATTTAGTAACCGAGTCAATTAAGCCAACAGGTGCACGTGAGTTAAGGACATCGCGACGTTTCGCCCCCTTCATTGGGCCATTATCAAGTGAGAATAAAAAATTTAAAATATGGATAAACAAACACAAATACTAAAACCGTGGCATACAATTCTAGAGAAAGTATAACTTCCAAGTTGGATGCAAGGTTCATACTAGGGGTGACACGATATAAAAAATTCGTATCCCGATAAAACTGTTTAAATTATCGCGATAATCGATAATATCACGATAAGACAAATTTTGAGGCTGGAATAACCATTTAGAAAAAAAAACATTAATTAAACAAAAAAAAAAAAACCTTGGCTGCAGCCTACCGTGTAACCTTCACGAATGTGAATTGTGTGTGGCACTCGCCATTTGGCCAGTAGACACGAAAATGCAATTGCCATTGTCCTTTACTTCTTCACCATGTAGAAACAATTTAGTAGGTGTGCTGCTACTTAATGCTTAAATATTGTTTGCATTAAAATAACTCTCCAAGCAGCTAAAGTGGCTAGCAACAGTACTGCATACTTGGTTGGAGAGCCATTGTAATTCCGCACGCGATGCTACAAACCGCTTATTTCTAGCTATTACGGTTTCCGAGATGACAATTTAAGCATCGGGCTCCCACAATAATTCGATAAACGAGAAAACGTGCGATATGATAATCGGCGAATTTTTTTTTTATCGCGATATTATCGAATTATCGCGCCACCCCTAGTTCATAAGGATGCAACGGCAACAATTAGGACTCAACTGTAACAGTAATTCGAACACTTACTGTTTCATAACGATGTTAAGGTCAACGGACTATTATTTTGTTAAATTGTATGTAGGTTGTAGTTGGTTGAACTCAAATCCTTGTGAACCTTGTTGACCTTACAAAATAAAGATCGCGAGTCCAACTTCTATACTGCAACGCAAGAGCAAAGTATAAATTCGACTAATCCACCATCCTGAATCCAGCACCGTAACAGCCAGAGATGCTGACGAACGACATTCGGCATTTGAGTGATATTTGTTTTGCAACAGGATTGGGTCTGCCAACTCAGACGAAGTGCACGTTCAACAGCTATCAAAATCGCAATCCATTCTCGTCTCGACTGTGAAAGCGCGAGATTTACGTCCATGTAAGAGAGGTAATAAAACCTGATGAATGGCTTTTGTATCGTTTATTTATTTTTGGCTCGTTTAGTCACGGTGAAGGGGTTTTTAGAAGGGTTTTCACTAACAACATCGTCTCGTTAAGACTGCATTTTATCAGGGTTTCATTGTGTAAAATCCTCACTAGACCTGGGGTTAACTTCATTGTGTAATACGATCAGTATAGAGTTGGGTTAACATCACAAAATTGATGTTAACATAGATTTCTTTTAACCAAACATGTAAACATGAACTCTTATCTCTGACTTCATACCAACACTGAACTAAGGCAGGAACCATCAAACACCTTAACTACGAGTCTGCTTGTTTCACAAATTATGAATAGGCCTACAAACAAAATACACACGTAGCCACTCGCACGAAACAGATTCAAAATATAAAACAACAAACACAGACACATATAAAAAAGGATGTATAATACACAAATTAAGCGCACACAAACATACACACATTTATACATTAAACATTTCAAACACAAACTGCATTCATTTTCTGACATAACCGTTGAGCAAAAACAGTCCTTGTTCCCTGGAATTGGAAGTCAAATTATAGTTCGTTGCGTTCGAGAAACTCTAATCAGTTTTTATACGTGTACCTTCCCAACTTGCGGCGATACACGCTCTAATGCTGTTTTTCTAAATGGCGTAGCTATTTATTATAGACTACACTAGTCATTAAAAGACTTGGGAAAATTTCATTGTGTAATATGATCACTAGAGTTGGGTTAACATCACAAACTTAATGTTAACATGGATTTCTTTTAACCAAACATGTAAACATGAACTCTACCCTCCGAGTTCATACTAAGACAGAACTAAGACAGAAACCATCAGACACGAGCACTGGAAAAAAAAACTGCCTTAACTTGGAGGCTGCTTGTTTCACAAATTGTAAATGTACACAAAATACACGTGTAGCCACTCACACGAAACAGGTTTAAAATATAAAGCAACAAACACATAAAAAAAAACCTGTATAATACGCAAATTAAGTGCACACACTCATACACCACACAAACATTAAAAATTTCAAACACAAACTGCTTTCATTTTCTGAGATAACCGTTGAGTAAAACAGTCCATGTTACCTGGAATTGGAGTTCAAGTTATTATAGTTTGTTGCGTTGAGTGAACACTAATCTGTTTTTATTCACGTATTTTCCCAGCTGTGAATATGGGGATACGATCACTAACGGTTTTTTCTAAATGGCGAAGCAGTTTTTTGTTAAGTTAATCATTACTAGACTTGGGGAAACGTCATTTTGTAATATGATCACTAGAGTTCGGTTAACATCACAGACTTGATATTAACATGGATTTCTTTTTAACCAAACATGTAAACATGAACTCTACCCGCGGAGCTCAAACAAATTCTACGGATTGCACGTAATTTCAAATACAACGCATTTCCTAACAAATTTGTTTTTCAATACAACGCATTATTTATTATGCCTAAATGCCTTATTAAAAGTCGGAAAGAGCTGCGAGTCTATAGAAAGTATCAAACTACCACTCAATTACATACTTCATACTTAGTTTATTTCATACAACAGGGTGAAAATCCCAATTACACAATGAAACTATCCCATAAAATCAAATCATAATAAACAGCTAGGAATCAAGCAAATGTACACAAAATGACCAAACAGGTAAAAAATTTTAACGAACTGTTCGAAAAAAAGCAAAAAAAAAAGGTTACACGAAAAATTATAAGAATGGTAATTATTAACAAAAAATACAAGCAAACAATACACAACTAAGAATGAGAGACGCTATGAACTTCCAACGTGGGTCTTATCGAGTTGCCCAAAATTTGACTGCTCATGTACGGACGGATATTATCAAGCTAACACAGAGTTCTGATTTTTTTTATTTTATTTGCAGAATTGATACCATGGCAGAGTAAACTTTTCCCGAATAATTTCCCTTAATTGTCTGTTAATTTATTTATATTTAGTTTCTTCACAAAATGTTTGTCAAATTCAAAAATTGAAGTAGACTGTTTATCTTATCAACGGTTAGTTTGTTTCCCTTGAATTAAAAGGACGTATATCCTCTCACTATTTTCGGGCATCCTGCGCAAAATAGCTCTTGCAAGAATGAGATATGTTACAGTGAATGTAGCAAAATCGCTCCTCACGGAGGGAAAAATAGGAAAATAAACGCCTTTGCATCATTTATGTACGTTTGAGCTAATTTTGCAAATCTGAGTCATACAGTATAGATAGCCAACTAAAAACAAACAAAAAACAAAAACAACAACCAACCAACAACAACAACCAACTAAAAAAAACAAATATTCGTCTCATAGCCATCAAAACAGTACCCTGATTTTCTGTACCCAAATTTCGTCATATTTCACATATATTTGCGGAAAATGTAGGTTTTACGAAAGTGGATTTAAAAATCCCACTTATTTTACCGCTCCACTTTCAGATCCTTCTTTGCAGTGAGGATAATCGAGCCTCGGAACTCATTACCGTCTACCGTGGTATACCAGGTCCTTCCGTGTGCTCGTTCCGGCATTGGTATGAGGTAGTGGACCTGAGGCACTTCCTTAAGAGACACGATTTCTGCCTTCCGTAATGGGTGGGTGAGAATTGGGAGCAAATGAATATTCGGTTTTTTTTTTAATTATTTCTTTCATTTTAACATTGGACCGGAGTCAGTGGCACATCCGTCCGCCGTTTCCACAAAACACTCATAATTTGGTGCTTTAAACCTTTATTATTATTATACTATTATAAATAATAAATGTTCTACCCCAATTTCCCACAAACACAACTCTTACACGATCAACCTCTCAATTCGCACGTGCCATTAATTTGGCAACGCCCCCCCCCCCCCCCAACCCGGCCACGTATTCCTCCCTCCAACATCACTGATGGCCTTTTATCTTTCCCATACAAGAGTTCGTACATAGCCAAGGATCCTTCTGTGGCAATAATGCTAAAATTAGCAGCGATCGCCTGCCAATGTGTCGATTGTGCCTCGAAACAACAGCGGCGGGGCCCGGTCCGAATGTCCGGCGCGATTCGTGGCCAAGACATTAGGCAGCCAATGAAACGAAGCGACAAGTGTTATCGGATGCATTTAAGCCTCGGGGCCGGGAGAGAGCGGGAGCACGTGCTTCAAAAGCCCCAGCGTTTCACGCCCTCCACTTGTCAATAGTCCAAATGAGAAGGGGAATTGGAAGGCTATTTATCACAACACGAATATTGCATGGCCCAACCACGCAAGGGTCAAGCCAGAGGTCACGCCAATACCATAACCCGCGTCATTTGACCATCGGTCCAGACATTCTCTCCATTCACCGCCCACTTCTCACCCCAACCCCCACCTCCCCTCTCCTTTCCTTTAAATGGTCAGCTGCGTCATTTTCTAATCGGCCAAACGATCGGTTGACTGTTGGCCATGCAACAAAATCGAATTAAAGCTGCTAATGATTTAATATAAATTTAATATAAAGGAAGGGCCTGTGAAGCATTTATACATATTTTTATTTTGTACTGTAGTACGTGTGTACTATCAACCGGGTGGGTTTTGATGCAGGCTTAATGCAATCCATACTTCCGTGCATCTCAGCTCGTACGTACACAACAGACGAAACTATTTCCAAGGCCATTTTTAGGCTTTTTGCAAATATTCGTTTCACAGACATCAAAACTGTACCCCGATTTTCTACGGAAGAAAATTTCCGATTCAAAGTACGTACAGCCAATTTAAAGTTTCTCTGCACAATAAACTCTCAGAGGATGGGGGGGGGGGGGCCGCGGAGGATTGAGGCTTAATGGCACATCGACAGCTAGGTCATTAGCGCCAAGCTAAGCCACAGTGCAGTGGTCCGAGTTGCCACTGCACCATACATTACAGACGCTCAGAATTACCTTTTCAATTCCAGTTTACAGTAGGGAGCTAAACCTTGATAATTAAGTAATGTAAGATGTTTACGTCCCTCCTCCTACGAAAGGAATTTAGCCTCTTACAGCTGACAGAACAGCTTTTGCTTAGCTACCCCTTTTAATTGGCTGCACTGCACGGCACTTCCTCTCCCCCTGTATGCAGTACAATTTAAGGTTTTTTCAAGGAATTCAAGGCTGTGTATGAACCCTAGCTGGCTGCATCCCTATATGTCCTCTGCCGGGTAAAATTCGAGCCAAGACAACTAACCTAACTGTACCAGGGTACCGAAGATGCATTTTAAACCCCCTGCCAATTTCCTTGTAGTAGGTCACTGACTACAGTTTGGTTCAGATAAAGCGTTAACTTAACAAAAAACCAATAATCAAACTGTGTACTGTTCAACATAAAAGTTTAAAAACACAGAAGACAGCTGCAATGGAGTGGACAATTCCAAACCAAACCTAATTATATTTCTACACATAGAATATTTCTAACAAGGATTTCCATTAAAACCGTCAGTTAGGCTAAAGGAATCCAGGAAACTCTACCTGATGGTCAAGGGTTCATACATATTCCCAAAAACGACAGGTGAAATCACAAAAAAGCAAGATGTGACGAGGCAAGGGGAATGGAGCAACCCACCCTGTTGAGCCCATCTAGTTGCTCCTGTGTTAGCAACGCTAGATGCACTAAGAAACGTCGGCGTGGCCGAACATGGTTTTGGAGCCGATCAAAGCACTATTTGTTCAAGGCTTCAGCTACTTCATGCCGTCGACCCTCACTTTGTCACGGGTTTTCTATTCTAGTTTGCGTTAGTAGGAAAGACCTTCTTTAGTTTTCCCATAGAGCCAGCCTGTATAGCACACTACAGGGTCTTTAACCATCAATCCAACTTTACAAACGAATTTCAAAGCAGAGTGCAAAGGCTGTGTAATAATCCCAGACGCCAGGGACATTTCTACTGTGAACCTTAGAAATTTTTATTGGCAGAGGAGTGCCATGCAACCCCGGTACCTCCCGGGTAGGCCCCAGAAAAATATGTAAGTGCTCAGGGAATAGACAGTTAGTTTCAGGTAAAGAAATGTTTGTTCACGGTAAGCACCGGAACAACTAACACTCGATACTGGCACATTGGAAAACAGTTCATTAAGCACGCGTCATTCAGCAGCAAGGATGGCGCAAGTATTTAATTATCAAACTTGAGGCTCAATCCCAGCTCAGCTCAGCTACCTTTCCGGCAGTCAAAACTAATCCAACTTTAATATCTTTCTGCAAAAGACGGATTTATCCATTAAGTACAGGTTCATCAATTTTCCATGCTCCCCCAGGGGCAGCTGGCTGTTAACGGGATTTTTTTTTCCTCCACCTCCTACCTTTTTCTTCTTTGCTTTTTCTTTCCCCTCCCCCAGGACAAGCTGCATTTCCAACCCCCCAAAACCCATCAAAGCTAAAACCAATCTTTAACGAAGATTACACAACTAGTCATTATTTTCAGCATCAAGCAAGCCTTCGCTTTTATCTACAACAACAACGGAACTATAACGGTGACACGGAGAAGATCCGTTACGAGAAATGGATCAGCGTTAGGAAAAAAAAGAGCGTATCAGTTTTAAAATGGGGATGGGGGTGAGATGTTACGAGGCAACGCTAATCAATACATGAAGGCGAAGCGTGAGAAGAGATAAAAGAACAACTTAAAAGCCCGGCACCGTATTAAGACACAGCAGCTCTGCAGTCTGTGAACAACACGTATACAAAGGGAAAGAGCAAATGTAACCCTGACATGCTGAATCGAAAGAGTAAATAACTGCGTACAATACTCCCGTCAAAGTTGTTTTTCACTATTACTTCCCAAGCATCACATATTCATTGACATAAATTTCAATTTTTGGAATAAGAATTGGATTTTGCATCTATAAAATACAATTTTTTATAAACTTAAAACAAATTACTTTAGAAAAATTGTGTGTTTGTTAACCACCCTGTATGCGATACCAGAACATCTGGGAGGGGGTGCGTAGGGGTAGAGTTCCTATTACGAACCAGCCTTGAACACTTGAGATAAAGATAAGGTGCACAACACGCCCAGCGTACTGCTATTCAGCACTCTGTTACTAGTAACTAGCTGTTCCAATATCTCCCCCCCACCCAACCCGTTAGGAAATCGTACCAAGGTATAGAAACAGTCTCTCACACTCTGGTTTCTTCCCTAAATGGCAACGTGGGTTGATGGCAGGGTATGTCGTGCCTCTTGTGTGGGACGGACGGCACGAGACAGTCATTCCATCACTCGGCCATTCTGTGAAAAGGCTTGTATGAACAGCTCAGTTGCCAATACATTACTGTAAAGGTCTAGCAATGTCTTAATGTTGGATTGAGTTCAGGCCAGAGGTAGAATTTCAGTTTCAATCATTAAATTAAAAGCTTAAATTAAAAGGATGGACAAGGTCACCAGAATGCGTTAAACGATGCTTGACAAAATTAGTTACAAATCTTTTAATATCACTTCTTTATTAACCTCTGGCAAGATCTGATGCCAAAGAATGTATACGCAAAACGTACCTCTCAAAACATCACTCTCACACATGTAATAGCACATCTCGTCCACGCATCGATCACGTGACAACAGCTGTATCATGCCAGTTAATGCGGCATGTCCCGACATGACACAAGTCATCAGTCGCTTTAAGCTGACATACACCCGCAATATCAACAGGCCCTTCAAACACAACAAGACAACACGTCTCATTTTGACGTGGAGACACAATAGCCCCCCCCCCCCCCCCCCAACCCTCTTTACTCGTTGGTCGCGAGATTCCCTTCGGGCCTTAAATTCAAGTTCCCCTTTTGATTCTCACCGACTAGTACCACAACAGAGGGAGGGGTACCAACCGTGCCATTTGCAGGAATTTTATTAATCAGTGACGCGACCGAACAAACGACAACATGAGGAATTTAGCAACGGCTTTTGTAGACACAAAGCCTAAATCATAGTGCTTATTTTGCGACTCAAAAGTCAAATTACTGGAGGGTAAGGTTTGAAAAATCCGAATATGACCGCAGCGCAAAGGGTACGAAACCAGAAACAAAATATGTTTTATTACATGATCAATGACTTCACCCCCCCCCCCCCCTTACCCGCCTTCACTGAATTCAAAACATACAAGGAAAAAGAAGTACCGACTTCTCTCAAATTATTTCGACGTACAAGTACAATACCCAGTACAAGTTACGGTGACTTTTAAATTTTAAGTCTTGATCACATATTAAAACTAGTAAAATATCACTAACATCAAGGAGATAGTGTTGGTATATGGTTAGTTTTGGGGTACAACCACACTCATGTGCTAGATGTGCATATAAACTATGCAGATACATCATTAACTATAGTTTGGTTGTTAGTTTGTTTTCCTCACCCTTCACCCACAATGTGGCATTGCTACATCTAGTTCGATAAATGTAAATGCCGCAAGTGGTTTCATTTTCCTTTTGCTACATCTAGTTAAGCATAGGCAAGAAAGTGTTGGAAATGGTTTCGTTTTCTTCCCCCACCCCGTGGTACGTTTTGCAACATCTAAAGGTTGAAAATGGTTTCATTTTCCGTCCCCCACCATGTGACACGGTTTTGCAACATCTAGAAATTGCAAATAGCTTTATTTTCCTCCCCCATCATATGACACGGTTTTGCTAAATATAGTCAAACATGCGCAACTGTTGCAAATAGTTTGTGGTTGTCAGTTTCTTCCCCCTCTCCCACCATGTTACAGGTTTTGCTACATCTAAATGTTGCAAATGGTTTCATTTTTCCCCCATCACCGTGTGACACGGCTTTGCCACATCTAGTCAAACACGTGAATATTCACTCGCCCCCCCCCCCCCCAACCCCATAGGCGCAGCTGTTACATCTAGTCAGACATATTCACCCAGATCAAAACAGGCGTCAGAGAAAATGTCAGGTTTCCAACAAGGGTCGGCCTTTGAAGGTAGTGACATCATTCAACCAGGTAAAGCCCGAAAGTTCAGGTTTTTATTTAACTATCCAAAGTGTTGTTCGGTGTAATAAACTTGGCTATAGTGCCCGCGGCCTATCTTGAGTTCGCCGCAGAACGAACACAGATAATCGATTGTACGTTTTTGGTAGCAGAGTACCTTGTTGATATCCAAGATGGTTACAAATACAATGGCGGCCGTCGATTATAGCAGCCCCTCCCAGGACGGCGTAGCCGCTCATAAAAGACTTGCAGGACTCAAGATACGCTGCTGCGCACACAATAACGTAATTAAACTTGGCGGCCTTTCCCTTGTTGAATTATACCACCACCTTCAAAGGCCGACCCTTTTTGGAAACTTGGCGGCACAGACACATATAAATGCTGCCAACATTATTATTTCGTGGGTGTAAAGGAAAATGGTGAGTGACTATGTTCTTTTAAGGAGAGTGCACCCTTAAAATACAAGTTGTTTGCCTTATTACGTGTTGTCATATTTCTTTTTGCGGATTTACATTTTATTTATTTATTTATTTATGGCATCTACTTGACACTGCTACGCTTTCGCAAAAGGATTAAAATAATAACAAGTAATCGTCAAGTTGTGACACGCCTCTCTCACACGCAGGCACGCCAAGTGACAAGAAAGTTGTTAACAAATGATAGAAAGGAAATGAGAAACGAAATCGTAATATTAACTTCGTTAAAACATCGTAAGACTGAAGATCACTAATGTCCTAAGAAGAATGACAAACACGGCGCGCAGTTTAAACCTTATCAATTAATTAATTATTAGACTTTTTTTTAAGACACGGAAAAAAACACGGCAACGTCTCGCGTGACATATCCCCACTGGCAAACGACAATTCAATTAGCGCACCACGACGGAAAAAAAAAATAACCAACCTCTGAAGGTACAAAAAAATGAAAAAAAAATATTTACAAAACAACAGTCGTTGCATGAATAAAATACGCATATCGAAAATATAGAAGGGGCGGGGTGGAAGGGAGAATTGTGGAAACTAAAGCAACGTAGCAGATGAACGCATTTGCAAACGACAGCTTGAAGCAGTTGATGACAAGAATCCAAAATAAATAAAACAAAATCCGTGAAAATTAAGAAACTCGAAGGAAAACAAATTCCAGCTCGCTGTACAAAAAAAAGTAGCGCAACGCTTCCATTAATTTCACTCTTTTCATACATTCTAGAAATTGAGGAAAGATAGGTAGTACATAAATACGCAGGACTATTAAGCTCACATTCTACGTATTATCGTATAGTTAAAGGTTGGTTTTCCTGTATGAGGGGGGGGGGGGGAGGCGGGAAATTGAGGCTTAATGGCGGGTCGACAACAAGGTCATTAGCGCCGACTTCAGTCACAGTGCAGTGGTCCGGGTTGCCACTGCGCCACACATTACAGAAATGCTAAACAAACCCAAAATCTAGATCTTATGTTTACATTATCTGTAATTCCTGCAAAAATAAAATAAAAACTCGGACAAGGGAACAGACTCATCGTCCAATTGATGCATTAAAGCAGTTGGAATTTGTCAACGGTGATGAACATTATCAAGGTGCAATAGCGCATCACTTTGTGCTTGTTGTAAACAGTGACACGTGTGCATAAGCGAGACTGGCAGGAAAAAAACGTATAAAAGGGACAGGTTTGGTGCCAGGCTGACTCAGGCTGAGTTGCTCAATGAGAGAATGGTACACTACCCACCCCTCTCGTTGCAAATTCTGTTTGTTCGACCGGCAGCATTTTTTGTAAATACTTTACAAATTTGAGTTGTGAGCGAAAATGAAAGTGAACCATCTTTCAACCACTCTGGGTTGAAATCCAAAATTTATAATGGTGGCAGTGAGTGATCCCCACCACCAGAATTTATAAAGATGGCAGCGGTTGGTCCTCACTACCAGAATTTATAATGATGGCAGTGGTTGGTCCTCA
>JAHWFP010140567.1:21602-40892 GCA_023313725.1 Lithobius niger | reverse complement strand
AAATCCGACATCGTTTGAGTAAATACTTGCAGTCTTATAATCCGTGCTAACAATATAAAGAATTCCTCATGACGAAACAATTTTCCCAACGCTTCTGAACTCACGTTATTTGCTGTTTTCGTTGCGAGGCGGTAGACATAAAACCGCCGTCATGTTGGAATTTGAGATGATTTCTAGCTTCTAGCTGCGAGAATGCAAAAGCGAGTGGTTGCTTAAACGTGCCCTTAAACTGTTCATTAATTTTGAATTTGCTGTTTTCGTTAGACAATCCAGAAATCATTGAAAGGATATCATTGGAAAAAATCAAGAAATCAGGATATGGAAAGGTAGAGACGACTAGGGGATAGCTTTAGTGAAAAATACATGTTGCAAAGCTCGAACTCGACTATAGACTCGATTCATAAGCCAGTGGCGTGCACAGGAGGGGGTCAGAAAGGGCATTGCCCCTGCCCTTTCGAAATATTATGCAAAATAAATTTTATGTAAAATAAATATGCCCTCCATTTTGGTTTTCTTAACCGATAAACCCTTGTGCTGCAGCCAGAGGAAAGGGCTAGATGCCTAAAAAGTGCAAAAAGAAGGCCAGGAAAGGGGCGTAATAGGGCAAAAAAGAGAGACAGGCTTAAAAAAGGGTAAAAACGAAAAAAAACTGACGAGCAAAAAAAAAAAGCCCCCAGAAAAAAAAAACCTCAGGATTTACAAAACTTGCCCCTGCCCTCTCCAAGGTGTGTGCACGCGACTGCATTAGCCTGAAACTCGACTCTAGTCGAAATGAAGTAATTGGGCTTGCACAACCCTGGTTGACACAAAGACCTTAGTACGCACGGAGTGGCAGGGAGGGGGGACCTGATGGCGAGCGCTACCTGTTCTCCAGGTGGGGCCCCCTCTTGCATTTTTTTTGTTTTCTTTTTCGTTTTAGTTTGTCATTGTCTCGTCTATGAAAACTAAAGTGGTTGTGACGTCAGTTTTACCTTGACTTCTGGGTCATCCAAGCGACAACAATCTGCGCCTGCCCTCCCTTCATCCATAGCTCCCGTTCTCCCACTATTATTTATCCTTTTTAAGCACTGTACGGGGAACTAGAAAAAGTGTTGGCAGGCAAGAAGTGTTGGTACGTAGAAGCTATGCCATATTTGTCCTTTCACCTGGCTTTCGGAATGCAATTTCGTTTCAATTTCGCCTCCTCCTTCAGTTTGGCGTCGCTGTAAGAACACCAACCTGGATAGAAAATACGAAATGTGAACAGGAGAATTGTAAATAGAGTAAGAAATCTAAATTTCGGCAAACCAATTGCTCTTTAACCCTGCAGTTGGCAGTCTATCAATGTAGGGTGTTGAAGATTCAAAAGGTTACAGTACAATCTTTTTCTCCAGTTTGGCCAACCAATCTTCCCCTTTTTCCCCTCGCCAGGCGATGCCATCGGGGACCTTTGAGTCCCTGGCAGGTCTAACCTTGGTGGCAAGGCAGTCGAGACCCGAAAACCTTTCCTTCCCATCAACACTTTTCCTGGCCATGCTTCTCAATGTATTTTTTTATCTTCATGTTTCATTGTTGCCATTTATTTTGGAAATTTGATTGTCATTTTTTGTTGGCTGTGAGTCAGTGATCTGATGTGATCCTTACCAGACCAGTTGCTCTAGCAACAAACTATTTATTATTATTATTATTATTATTATAACCATGGTTTGGAAAAGGGCTAACCAAATGCAGCTACTTTCCGAAGAATTAAAAAAAAACTTGTTGACTTGTGTGTAATAACTAATTCGCCAAATCCGGTTTATGGATCTCTGTCGTGTATGATGCTGATTCGATCCTAGTGCCGGTCATTATTTTTATTTGCACTATTTTGACTCTGACGTAAAAAACCTCCAGAAAATGACGTGATTGTACCAAACGCCAGACTACACTAAAATCGGTTTTAGTGTGTTTTTTTTTTATCCCGTTGTTTGTGTGTTCCAATTTTAATTTATTTCTTTTGCAACAACAAAACCAAAGGGCCACTGGAATATATAACTGGAATGTTTCAATTTGGAAATATTCGCAATTCTCGTGGAGCCCAAACATTTTATTAATCCCAAAAAAAAAGCTTGAATTTCGCTTAAAAAGTAATATAAAGAGATTGTTTCTCATGTATTGTCTGTCGTCGTCAAAAATAAATAAATAAATAAATAAACAAACAATCGTTTAACTTTTATTTGCCTTGTACCCGGAATTTTTCAGCAGCAAAATAATGTAAAATAAATAATTGGAATTTTAATAAAAGACGTATATGTGAACACAGTACGGCTTCAGCGAAAAACAATATTGGATATTAAATAAACACGTTCATAAAATAGAAATGATTTCGCAGTAAGTTGTGTACTGATATAAATTCGTTTCCGATTGTGCGGTCCTGCAATGCAAATACAACAGATGACGACATTCACGCCACATCATTCGTCAGTTAGATATATTCTTTTTTTTTTTTCGTTTAAGACAGCAGGTGTATGCTCAGTGTATGACTTTCGGACTGTGTATGTGTTTGTCTGTCCTGGTTCGGCCCCAGAATGTTTACCAGAATATTACCATAATTGTTTCTACAGGTACTAGAAAACTAAAAACTGTGTTACAAAACTGTGTAGCCTTCTCTGATAACGAAACTCATGTGTTAAGATTGTTTGGTAAGCTTTTTAATTCAGGCGTACAAATAAAAGATTCATTTTTTTTACTGTAAGAATTTCTAATTTTAAACGGGGTCTAAACCATGCGCAATGGCTGTTTGCCGTGACGTCACCATGAGTTAGCCAATGACGAACGAGAACAACGGCTGTTTGGCCGTCTGATTGGACTAGCCCAGTCACGTGATATGCACGTCACAGCAAACAGCCATGGCGCGTGGTATAGACATAATATTTCCTAAAAGAAGCCTGTTCACATGACGGACGTAATAAATGTGATGTAATAAATTGTCTGTCATGTGTATGTCCAAGCGTCATCAAATTAAGTTTCTATTAAAATCACAATTTTGCGTGAACTGGCTAACAAAAGCTGATTTTCGTTCGCTTGGCTCACTCAATCAGCGCAACTCCCTTACCACTGTAAAAACGTGTTTACATCACTACGTATTTTGTCGCTATTCGTTTAATAAAGGCGGGCTGCCACCAAATGAAAGTTTGGAGCATCAAGCTCCATCGAGCGCTATAGGGCAGTGACACGACGTAGTATTAGTGTATATAACTCTATGGTGGAGCCAGTAACTGGGTTAGCTGCAAGGAGCACTGGAGGGTAAAAAGAAGGTCGTCTTACTGAAGTCAATGCTATTAGACTGGATTTCTTAAGCCTATAACGCGCGATTTTTGTTGTTGGAGAAAACAACGTTATTTTAAGCGTAATAAATCCGCTCTTAAAGCACCGTCTTGACTAGAAGTGCCGTTTTTTCCCTTACATTTTAATCTAGTGCACCTTGTAGCTATTACCTCCAAATGGTGTCTCGTAGCCTAAATGACGTCACATGACGCTGCTCTATATAGTTCTCTCTAGAGCTTGCTCGCAACAAGCAGAGGAATACACAAAGAAATATATCTTTAAACACGCAAAACAAGCCACGTTCCTTCTATATTATTGAGTAAAAATGTCGTACAACCTCGTACACCTGGGAGCAAGCTATAAAGATTAACGATACTAATGTCACTAGATGGCGCCACGGAAAAACACAAAGAAAATCTCCTGGCGCCATCTAGTGACACTAACATCGTTATGTTTATTGCTGGTTTCCAGGTGCACGAGGGCGTACCAAGTTTTTACTCAATAATTAAGGAGTCACGCGGCTTGTTTGTTGCGTTTAAAGGTTTTTCTTTGTGTATTCCTTTGCTTGCTGCGAGAGAGAACTCGTTAGGTCTAGATGTTGCAACGTTAATTTGGTGGCAGCCCGTCTTTAATGCCATCCCAGACCCTTTTGTTGTAAGCTGTAAGATTCATGGGAAAACCCGATTGTTTCATTTGTCGTTTTAAAAAAAGCAGAAAGCTAAAAATTTGTTTGACATGTTTTAATTTTTAAGTTGTTTGACATGTTTTAACCCTTCACTTGAAAACGGCTCCGAACTAGGAACCGAAACGTCGTGATTCCGTCTTTCACCGGCACTTGATGGCTACTCTGTTTATATTTTTCATTTGTCGTTGATGTGTACATCCATGGTTCATGCAAATTTCTTAAATAACATTTTTTGTGCATAAACTGGCTAACAAACGCTGTTTTCGTTTGCTTCGCTCACTCAATCAGCGCGTCTCCTTTACCACCGTACAACTTTTCCCGCCTTTCCCTGCAGTGATAGTGAAGTGTAATCGAAGTAACATGCACTGTGAACAACCATTCATTTCCAGTTTACAGTCCTTCTTCTCCATAATTGCCTTCTTGGGGGGGTTGGCGCTAATGACCAAGCTGTCGACGCGCCATTAAGCCTCATCTTCCCCCCCCCCCTTCTTGGGGAAAGCCGGTTCGTTTAATTTTTGTGAACGACTATGAACAACTTACTGATATCCAGCATAGTTATAGTGTCCGCGGCCCATCTGAGTTCACCCCAGAATGAACACAAATAATCGATTGTACGTTTTTGGTCGCAGAGTGCCTTGTTGATATTCAAAGTAGTTACAAAAAACAATGGCGGCCGTCGATTAAAGCCGCCCCCTCCAGGAAAACGTAGCCGATCACAAAATACGTGCAGGACTCAAGATAAGTCGCGCACTCAATAGCGTCTGTTTAATCTCAGCCTATATACGTTTTGCGACTGGCGTTTGATGATTTGCATTGTTGCCTAATAACAATGTTTAAAACAATGCAGAACAATGAAACAGGACATGTATAACATTGGTTGTTAAAACGTTTTGCAGTCTATAATTTTAGAGTGGGCGCATAACTTCGGGTTATAGGCCCACAATAAAGTTTTTCTCTCTCCTCGCAACTCCGGAATGGCACGACCAATCGAAATTCTGCGTTAAGGTGCAAATCTGCACCACGATAGGAGTCCATCCACATCGAATATTAACGGAGGAGTGATGCGTAATTAATAGCTGTTAGGATAGATGACTGTGCACCTATACATACACTACGAACTCAAGGGTAGAACAGGATGGAACAAATTTTAAATAACATAAATAATTGATCTTTTGTTCTACGGTAACATTTAATGTAAGGAACAATTTACATTTATTAAGAGATTTATTGAATTGGGCAATGCCATTTATGCCATACTGAGTTCGCAACTAGTAGAACTAACACAATTACGACAGTTGAATTTCCCTTAATAACATTACTAGAATGATCACGAGTTCTACAGAATTCTGAATTCCGCAGTTTACAACCCGATCTTTTCAAACCCTTTAACTGAATGGAAGCGTTAAATGCTGAACAATTCAATAAAACGAAGCTGTGACACGCGTACGTGTGTCGAAGAGGAATCCGGGCGCAGACATACTCTGATTCGAACGAAATGTAGTACGAATAGTTTTGTACTCTAGCCTAATAATGTTTTATATGTATCTACATAATAAGATCGTTGAACTCATGAAGAAGACGACTCAAGTAAGTATCTTACAATCACTTTAATCGCTTGAAATTCTTGGTGCACGTGTTCGTGTGAGTGTTGTGTTCGTGTGAAGAATTCTGGGACTACATGTTCTGGATTTCAAACTTTCGTCTAAACTGTTGATTGTTGATGGTAAAATTAAAGAATCCGTGTTTCATCTAAACGCGTATAATATGAAATCAAACTAACCAACGTTGGTTGGTTGGCTTATTGCAAACGATACAACGATGCTTCAGTGTGCCAATTTTCAAAACGGTGCATCAAGTGATTTGAGTCACAGGATGCGCTGATTGAGTGAGCGAAGCGAACGAAAATCGGTGTTTGTAAGCCAGTGTCCAGAAAAATTGGAACGAACAAATTCATTCGTTTAAAGCGTTGGTTAGCTAGCGTGCACAAAATTAGGATTGAGGAAACTTTATGCGGTGTAACATGGACGTACACATGAACAACCAAACCGTACCAGTGTTGCAAACGGTACATCCAAGACCAGCCGTGTTAGCACGGGCTCCTCTAGTAGTATATAAGGGGGAATAGGAGCAGAACAGTCTCATCTCTATTCAACTGACAAATTGGAATTTTGCCTTTGCTTTTTAGCCTGTGTGTTTGTGAACAAAGTGTACAGATTCGTATTTTTATAAAAATACTCTTTGAACCGCGACCAAATTTCAACGCGAGCACTTGAATTTTTGTTGCTTTGCATATTTCTCCGTTTACGGCACAGAACGTGGACCAACATCTGAACAAATCTAGGTTGAATATTCTTTGAACTAAACAGCTATTGATCGAATTTCGCCGAGACCCCTTCTTTGGGGACTGTCCCGTTAAGAACGTTGTTTTGTGCAAATGTCGTTTTAGCACTTGTCGTTTAACACAATGTTTCTTTAAACTTTCTTCGCCCCTTTAGCAGTATGCGACAACAGTTTCTTTCTTGCAAGTCGATTTCGTAACATCACCCTCAAGGAAACCAACAAAATCAAAAAACCAAAAGCTGACAACCAACAAGCAGCCGACTGTCACGATGTGAAGCTAATTCCTGCAATTCGTGATTTTTGCCGACCGACTCGGCTTACATTTGGTTCAATATTGGTCGGTTTTTTTTTTTTGTGTGTTGTTGACGCAGCGTTTGGATGTTTACTTAACGTCTTGTTTACGCGTGTGTTCTGCTTGCAGAAAGACGTCTTTTGTGGGTTAGAAATTAATTTACTGCAGAATGGTGAAACATTAACCAGAAATGGTTGGTGGGGGAGGGGGGGGGGGTAGGGTAGAGTAAAAATCAGGATTATTTTTGCCGACACATGTTGTAGGCAAGAGTAAGGGGATCAATATGTTTTTCTACATTTCAAATCGCAGTTGTACAGAAAAGTTGGCTTTCGACGTTTTAACTCTTAATCACTACACCAAAAGAAAAAAAGAAGTCGTAAAAATGTTTTTTAGGTGCCCACCAGGGCCAAAGGTTTAACATTAAAGTCATTGGGCCAAAATAGCTAATTCCGCATTAAATGAATTGGCAAGATCAAAGAGAAAAATATTTTTGTCCCGACAACGCCCGTTTTATTTATGACGTAAAATGCACAAAAAAAAAAGTTTTGTCCCAAAATTTGTGGTCGATAATTCGCATGGTTTTCCGGGACAAAAGTTTCTTTCTGGTAAGTTTGTCTGAACTTTGCCTGGTCAAACTTTGACGTCATGAACGGTTTATTTTGGGCAGTTTTTCTCGTATTTGAGAAAAAATTTGTTTAAAAATAAAAAAATTTTCTTGTGGTCATCTTGGCTGAGTTGTGAGAGAGCTCATCCTGGTTGCTGGAGGTTTGCGGATCTGGTCGAACCCCTGGAAAGGGGATCTTGGCAAAGTCCCCGCCAGGACTGCCGGCCAGGGTAGTGTGAGAGGCTACCATGCTCCTTCAGCGGCTATGGGAAATATTCTGGCAAATTCTGGACAATCTTTCGGCCCCTACGATGATCGGAGGTTTCCCGGATCGAATCCCCGGGTTGGCACCTCCCTTTACCAGATATTTCTTCTTCTCTAAAAGTCTGGTAATGTTCAAAATTGAGCCGGTTCAGCCATACAAGCATTAAGTTGCTTCGGCTGACTTAAAGCTCGAAGAAATTAATTAAAAAAAAACTAAAAAAATATATAAAAAAAAACACATCAAGTTACAGCGGTGAATATAGGCTGACGAAAGCGCAATTTAATTATCTCTCATTTGGCGTTACGCCCATCTTTGTTGGTGCCTTGGTTCAAGAGGTGCAGAGGTACATGAAAACACCCACGTACGTACATCGCACGTTTTTAATACTGTAGATAATAATAATTTTAAAAGACGTAAAGCTAAGAAGAAGGCATAAGCCACGATGAAATGGAAAAAAAAAACATTACTCTAGTCAGGCAATCTAATCAGAAAGAAAGTTTGTTTGAACAAACTTTGGCCTACCAAAATAAACTTTTCGTGAACAAACTTTGAGGTTATTTTTTGGCACTTTATTCTCTTGTTTGACGGTGGTAAAATCAAGTTACAGTGACGAGAATAGGCCTAACGGAAGAAGCGCAATTTAATTATCTTTCATTTGGTCCTACTCCCATCTTTGTAGATGCCTTGGTTCCAGAGGAGTAGAGGTACAAACACGCACATTGTATGTTTTTAATGTGTAAATTGCATTTTAGTGTATTTTATTCATTGCCCAAGGGAGGAGGGTGTTGATGTAACACTATCTCTCCAAGTTCAGAAAACATGATAAGTGGTATAGTCAGGAACGGAATAAAACGTTTCTTGGTGTGGCAGCATAGCTACACCACGAAAAACACTTTCAACGCATTCAGCAGGTTTTTTTTTGGGGGGGGGGGGGGTTAGGGGACGGGGGAGGAAGATGTTGGTTTTAAACGTATTGTAAGTTAAATTATCGAACTTTAAAGGGTTTAAATAACTTTTCGTTGCCTGGTTTTCTGTTCTGAAGAAACTGGGTTTACTTGGTGGTACAAGTCGCCTGTATTTATTTATTTTTTATTGTTTGTAGTAACAATATACATAATAATAATAATAATAATAATAATAATAATAATAATATACATATATACCACCTGCAACCAGCGGAAGGAGGTCGGAATGGCTGGGGAGCCGTTTACACCGATCCACAATTAAAAGAGCGGCATCAAAAAAACTTACATTTTGTTGGAAACAGATTGAGGCCTTATTTTTTTAAGATTTGAAAAAGCCTCTCAAAAAGTATTTTTTTTATTTTAACGAAATACATCAGCCTAAAACGTAAAGGTAATAATATATCAGCGTAAATTCACTATATTACCTGAATAGCTAGAATATGGCAAATTCCGGAACGATAGTCACCGTTTTAGAGTAATTTCCTTTTTTTTTAAGTACAAGGTTGACAAGAATGAGAAGACTTTTTCCCTTTTACTGGCCAAGTTGGAAAAAACCACTTGCACTCTCTCATCACGAACATTTAAACTGTAGTCATGGCAACTCAAGGCTTGTTAGGGTAATACTATGACAACGTACGGAAACTCCGAACAGCAATTAATTTGTTTTACGACCTGGGAATGTGAAATCTTGTTAAGTAAAAAAAAAAAATTTCGTAATTACGTTTTAATTTAATGCTGACAAGCAACTAACGACAAGCCAGATTACTAGCATTCAGGTCGTACTCAACACATAAAGACAACTTTGTACTCAAGCTGTCTGGCACCCAGCCTAAGCAACGGCGTAATAAAAACACGCTTCTAAGTATGGGTGGAGTAGTTATGGAAGAAGGTCTGACTGTTGCTATGTTATCCAACAACCTTCTTTAAGAATCGAATGTTGAAAAATCCTGGCTCCCATTCCAAAAACGGCACATTTTATTTTAAATCTTAGGACAAAACGACCTCAAATCTTACGACAATTTTATGACCACACTTTGTTTTTGTTTTTAACACTTATTATGCCACAAACGGCTTGGCCTTATCCGGCAAAAAAAAAAACTTTAAAAAAAACTTAAAAAAAATACGAGAAACATTTGCTTCTGCTCCAACGTATTTTTCAAAATCTAGAGATAGGCCTAACCCCATATCAGTCGTTATTTGTCTTACTATAGCAACATTCTAGAACCTGGGTCGGATTGGGTGGGGGTGGACCTCTCCGGGAAAGAGTCATTGAGGGGCTTTTTTCTTCAAAATTTCAGGACCTTTTTTTTCTTGCTATGTAACACCCGGATTGCTATGTATCGTGCGTAAATGTTGTGACCATAGTCGGGTGACATTGCTATGAATGTCACCGTAAATAAATTCTGAATTCTGAATCAATCCAAGGTAAGGCATATTCTATCCAACCATTGTTAATTACGCATTAATTCCAGTTTTCGTCCGTAGTTGTAGACAAATCTTTACACTCGTTGGGAAAAATGTAACTATATACTTTCAATATGAGCCCATTTACATTCATTTCTGTTAATTAACGTTGGCACCATAATAGTTCAAAGTTGAAATTCATTAGAAACACGAGCAGACATTCCAATCGACCGTAACTTGGTCCCTATTCGTAATATGTCTATTGCCCTTGTTGGAAAGAGAATTTCTCCACCTTTTAGATGAGCCTACCAGTTTCTGTTAATCAGTAATACACGGTGAAGTTTCAAAGTCGAGGTCGGTGGCTACAAATTCATTCAGTGCTAGGGCACGTTATAACCAAATTGTTGTAGTACAATAGTGGATTTTTGTAGGTATACAAAGACGTCAGGTATAAGGTGACCTGATATAGCATGACGAACTCATATACGACAGAGGTCATGGGTTCGATCCAGACCGCAGTCAACCCAGGCATTTTTGGAAAGAGTAGGGAGGGCTCTTTGATGTCCTGTACTCACGTAGCTTGTGGCATGGTAAAGATCCTCCGAATGTCCGATTGGAATTACCTAGCAAAATTGTCTCTCTCTCATTCAATCTCTCTCTCTCTCTCTCTCCCTCCTTCTGTTGCTATGGTTATCTGGGAGCGCCTCAAACCTGCACTGACACAAACCGACTGAAATTTTATTTCCTTTAATTTTCTAATACAGGTGATTGTTTTTATAGAAGTAACTATCAGTAAAAAAATAAAAAATGAAATTTCAAAGAAACACCCTTTTACCCATTACATCTGTTTCCCTGTTAAAGTTATGGTTAACACACGTAGGACCCGTTTGTAAATTTTCTTCTCACCTGCAACTTTAGTTTGTCATTTTTTTTTAAAATCTAGTAGCCTACGGTTGGAGCGTATTAAAAGAAAAACACTCACCATATTTCAACATGGCAGTCAAAGCACAATTTTTACGGGTTAAGAGTTTTGATGGGGGCTTAGAACACCCTCGTACTTTCATCTACAAAGTTCAAAATGACAGGACTATAATTGCGTAACTGTATTTGATGCTAGGCCTACCCGGGTAAGAACATAAGAAATATTTAGCGCAAATAAAGAAATGAAAAACACACAGCACGTCACACATGCGTCATTCCCGAGACCGTCACAAACAAGTCCATAACCAATAATCCACAAAACAAAAACATTCTTCCTAGATCGCTTGCGTGCGCCAATCGCCAATCCACGTTTTATTTATGGCGTATATAACTCCGTGAAACTGGACGGTAATCCACCCCCCAAACTCGCACTGTTTCATTTACACTAAATTCGAACCCGAAATGGTTGGGGCGTCAGGTGTACCCTGCCCAACGGTAAGCTTCCAAAGGCTACCTCCATTCTACACGCCCGTCCATTTCGCAACTTCCCCCATTTGGAAAAGGGTGGCAATATCGCCGAAAATGACCATGGCCAATGTTCTCACGTTCGGACCGCTCCTATCCGCACGATTTGTGCCTGTGTTATCGCAAGAACGCCGTGGCCATCTCGCTCTGTTTATTGGGGGAGGAGGGCAACGGGCCTCTCGCAAAATGATAATCCGTGCGATGAACAAGCTCTAATCGAATAGCTTTGCAGTCTCGCACGACAGGATCAATATCCCCTGGCAGGCAGGAGGCCAGGGAAAACGGTCAGAGAGCATTACTCACTTTGCCCTGACCTGCCGCCTGCTTGCTTGCTTACTTGCTTTGGTGCACTGGGGGTTAGACATGTCTGCATTACGATGCAGTTTGTTTCCCTCCTCGTGATACGTTTGGTCTTTTTGAGAATAGCAATGATCGTCAACGGTTGTTGTTTTTTTTTTGGACGATTTCCTTCGTTGAAAAGCTACTGAACGCCGGCTACGTTTGAGTTTAGAAAAAAAATACGGTTGTTTCAGTTGAATTGTCTTTTCGAAAAAAGCAATCGTCCACGGCTTTTTTTGGACGATTTCCCATCGGTAAAAAGCTACTGAACGCTGGCTACGTTTTAGGTTTTTTTTTTTTTTTTAAATAAGGTTGTTTCAGTTGAATTGTTGTTTAGTTGCAAGTTAAGAAACAGGAAAAAAAAACACCAAATTTGATGTGAAAAGGAGAAGCCAGTCAGATGCGCACATAAAAACATTAAAAAAAGATGTGACGTTTCAGACCGACTGCTGTGCCGACGGCTGGTAACGTTTAAATGGTTGACACACTGGATTAACTTAAGTTAAGGATTAAACTGAGTCAAGAATTACCTTTCTGCCATTTTGGTTCGGTTGTAATGATACATGTGATGGTGATACACTCCACCGCCAATAGGTACGGCTTAAAGGGATGGTGACAAATTCATGGCTTTATAAGTAATTGGGCTTGTAAGTTAAAGGGGGGGGGGGTACTAAATTACTACGTCACAAATGGGTGATTGGTTGGGGTTGATGGTTTTTGCCTGAATAGGCTTCACTTCGTAACTATACCACTCAGTTGGTCGTTTAGGACAGGTAACAATTGAAATGAGCCAGCAATTGGCATTGTTGTTTTAGTTGTTGTACAGACATTATCAAAAGCCAAGGAATAGAATGTATGGTTCTCGCAGGGAAAAGGAGAACGGACTGATTGCAGCCAATTGTCGCCAGTAGGTGGCACTGCAGGCAGAAGGAGTACCGAAACCGCACTGACGCACCGGGACCAATGACCAAAGGACGGGAGTCTCCCTTGCCAGCTCCAACCGACGTGACGATGCGAAGTGCTTGAATTTTTTTCAAGGCACATGTCGGGAAAAAGTACCTGTCGGGAAAAGGTTCTGTCGGGAAAACGTTGTCGGGAAAATGTACCGTCGGGAAAATGAGTGTCAGGAAAATGTACGGATCTCCCTTTCGATGTACAACTGATCCAAAGGCTTTTTTAAAGGTTACCTTTACGTTTTTCTTTTGCTGGGATTTGCTTAGAGGTGAGAAACCAGCCTCCTTAGCCGCCGCCGTTCGCAGCCGTGCTGAATTGTTTTGAATCAGACGAACAGACGCCGTAAAACGTACAGTCGCTGCCAAGATTCGCCTGTAGAAAAAGTACGACCACAGCAAAACACAAGAATTCGTACAATACGTGCCTAAACGAAAACAAAATTAATATATTTTCTTTGTTATTGTTGAATTAGATCCTGGAACTAATAATTATAAATATAATTTTTGAGTTTAGTTGAAGTCGTTGAAGTATTTTAACTTATTTTTTTTTTAAAGAAAATTATCCAGGGGGTTTCGGAAAATTCTACCTTTGAGACGTTTCCATCATTTTTGGTTATGCACAGATGACGCGTCGATATCCCAATAAACGTTCTTTCATCTTTGACGCGTTGGTACTTATTTGTTATCGAACGTCTGAATATATAGCGATATTACTTAAGTTTTACGGCTGACAGCGCTCGTCTTTTTCTTGAAATCGCTATTCGGTCACCCGTGTTCGACGAATTTTTCGTCTCCAAAAGAAAAACACAATTTTTTTTTATGAAAAAGAATAGAAAATAACACCTTACGTATTCCAAAAACTGCATAACGGTACGCCTTTTGTTCGACAGCCAACTGCTAGACTTCAAAGTTTTTTTTGTTTTTTTTGTTGTTTTATTGTGAGGAACCTTCAGCATAATGATTCTGAAAAAATAACGAAAACAAAAAGAAAATAATAAAAAATAAACAGCGGGAAGCAAAATCGTCTCGACTTCAGAAGAAAACCAAGATGATTTGCATCAGTGAGAGGGAAGGGAGCCTATGGGGCGCCTAAATCCTTCCCGCCCCCCGCCCTTCTGCGATTTACGAACGGTTGGTTTCCAGATAAAAAATTTCGCATCACCATGGCATCGCGTCATCGAAAATGGTGCTGCAACAGCTCGTGATGGGGATAGAGTCACGATGAGAAATAAGATCTCGCACACACACACAAAAAAAAGAAAACAACATAGTAGTGGGAGCTTCGTTGTTACGCCACCCGCATCCCATTTTCCCCCGCCAATAATCGGAAGAAAACAGTCATCAGCGTAACGAGCCTCTTTGAATCGGCACGGAACGCTACAGATAAGACGAAGTCGGGCTCTCATCCATCATTTTGTTGGGTTGCAATTTGAACACCAAAAGGCGAAGAAAAGAGGGGAAAAAAGTGGGAAAAAATATGTATTATAGAAAAAAAACTTTGACAGTGTGGCAAAAATGCCGCAAAACTGTGCTCTCCCAGCGACAGCATTAGCGTTTGATGTAGCGCGAAACACGTGTTGAAAATGCGACGAATTGATAGGGATGGCTGGAAAGAAAGAAGAGGGTGGGGGCAAGGGGAGGTGGAGGAGGGCGAGTGCCCCCTTGCCTGCCTCTACTTAAAAACCACTCTAGAATCCACGAGAGGTACTTCCAGACCTTCAATTTTGGATACTTGGGATGTAGCCTACGAGCATTTGCAAGCCTTCCGGAATGTTTCATTATTCCCAAGGGGGTTGGTACAAATCGCCCTACCTTCAAAAATGTAAGATGCTTGCATAAAGTTGGAAAAAAAATGTTAAGTGGTACATACAGGCTTATGGAACGCCGTGCAACTTTTAGACATAAGTAGTAAAGAGCGAAGCAGGAGAGTAAGGTCAAACCATGTAACATTCACTACTTGCAATATTCCTCGAAGGTATCAACATCACCATCCCTCCAAGGCTGACTAACGTCGAAAGAAGTGGTTGACTGCTGACGTAGCAGCTAAGCTATTCGCTGATATAGTTCAGTATTTCAAGTTGTGTAACTTGAATGAAGAAAGTTACATCCTCATGTGCAGTGGCAAATAACTTTACTTAATTTCACTTTACTTAAGTCTACTTAACTTTACTTAGCTTTACTTGCCTTCAAAAAAAAAAGAGAGAAGCCCTAAGTGCTTAACAAACAATACCAACTTACGTTTCGGGAATTTCAATTCCCGTCATCAGGTTCAAGTAAAATTACCAATAAAACAACAAACCCAAAATTTCGGCAGGTGACTGCCTGGTCGCACCGTTTCTAAAAGGTGTAATGCGCACAAATTACAGGATGTCATTCTTTCTTTCTGACCAGTGTTATGCTTGTTCCTTTGCATTACTTTACTATCCTTATTTATTTACCTTTACTTAACTTTAATGTACTTTATTTTACATAACTTTACTTTGTTTTGCTTTACTTAAACTTTATTGACTCTACTTAACTTTACGTTAACGAAACGGAAAATAGCTGTAAGTACTAGTATTAAACAATCTGGAGAACTGATCCAAAATCACATGGGACAAAAACAAGGTCCAATATTTTGGTATCGGGGATACACAAAAACAGTGACACCTTTATCGTTCCCTTTGCCATCCTCTTTGAAGCTGCTCGTTGCTCGTGCTGTAGCACAAATGTTAAGTCTACTACCACGTTCGGTGACTCGCTTATGGCAATGTAAGGTGTTTTAATGTTCTTGTGTCTTTAATCTCTGATGAACGTATCGCCGTTGTTATGTGTCCCATGATACCGAAATATTTGACCATGTTTTTATCGCATGTGTTTTTGGCTCGGTTCTCCCGATACGTATTCTGTATATCCATCCCTTACAGTCTTTGTATTAACCAAAAAAAAACACGACAGAGCGAATACTGCTGACAAAATAAATCACAAGTGAGTAATATTTACGACGAAAAAATTCGCTTCCCATCATGAGTTCGGAAATTGAACACGGTTGTTTGGAATGGGCCTCCAATGCCCTAAACCAATACGCTGAGCTCGTTTCTTTAATCTTTTTTTTTTGCGTTTCTTTAACTATGTTTAGTCTAGTGTATGTTTGTCCTGGGAGGTCAGAGTTCTGAACGTCTGAAGTTCAGGCACCTCATGACGTCGATTTGTTGCATACTGACGTTAATTCATACGGCAAGTTAGTAGCGATTATAGTAGTGTGAGAATTGGTATAGTGGTCTAGTAATCGGAGGCCCACCATCGAAGCGAACTTGATAATAGTCTCGCCTCCGTTAGACACCCTTATTGAGAGCAACAATGGCCTTCTTTGAGAGTAGCGATTGTTATTTTTAGAGTTTGTATTTGTTATCACACAAAATTTTATTAATAAAAAAATTCGTAGTGAATGAAGTGAAGTGATAAACTAAAACGATGAAACAACTCACAATATTATTAAAATAGGCAATTTAATACAAAGATACACATATACACAATTTATTAGTTTTCGTCATAATAATTTAATCAGAGGTGTGCGTCTTGAATGTGCTATGGTGGTGGCGCAAATGAGTTTTTCTTTCAAGTTTTTACCGTTTTTAAGAGGTTCACGTCGTAAAAAGAGAGATGCGCCGCGAAAAGAGGTGTGCACAAAAAAGAGGTGCGAACCATGGAAGAGGTGTGTGCCGTTAAAAGAAAAGAAATGCTGCAAAAAAAAAAAAAAGACGTGTACACCACGAAAAAGTGGTGCGCCTCAAAAAAAAATGGAAAAACAAGTTAAATTTGTTGGCGGCCATGGCTGTGTAAATAGACGTGCCATTATTCCAAGGATAAGAAAAGTTTCAACAATTTTTGGCAGCGATGCTAAAATAAAATTTTTTTTAAACAGTACAAATTCCATGAAAAGCCCGTACAAAGGATATTTCTCACACAACTCAAAGACATGTAAACACGATAAATTTCCATCATTTTTGATGGGTAAATATATTTAGCATTTGTCATAAACGAAGAACAACAATGGAGGCTACATTGAATGACATAGGATGACAATTCAGCAACAACATTGACGAAAAAAACTCAACTTTCATCATGAGTCCGTATATACATCAATATACACAACGCCAAAGATGGGCACGCGGGTGGGGAAACTCTAGCCCCTGCCCTCATGGCAAAGTGCCCTTTTTAAGAGGTTTTTATAGTAAAAAGAGAGATGCGCCACGAAAAGAGGTGTGCACAAAAAAGAGGTGCGAACCGTAAAAGAGGTGTGTACCGTTAAAAGAAGAGAAGCGCTGCAAAAAGAAAAAAAAAGAAAAACAAGGAAAACCTTCTACTTCTGAGTCAGAAGCAAGTGCTTTTTCTCCCGAGCTTTTGCTCAAGAAGTAAACGGTGTATGAATAAATAGAACGTTTTGCTCAAAGAGGCAAGCAAATCTTTCCAAAAACATGTATATGGACAGAGCTAGACTCACACCTTCCGACGGTGGCTGTAGTTCACGTTACGATGGCGGAAGCAGTACATTTTCGAAATGTTGAACACTACAAGTCTCATTTCTCACTAATCCACAGCCACTATAAATGCCTGGTTCGGTTTGAAATAGAAAACGCTTCCTGTGCAAAGCCACAGAATCTCATGGTGGTGCACTCACAAGTCGACAAAACATGGAGATGAGGTTTCTATCCCATCCAGGATATCAAAAAGGCATACGCGAGGAACTCATAGGTTGAACATTGTCAGCGTCACGAACTCTCAAATTGTGGTTCATAAAATAATTGCACAAACTGAACCCTCGATTAAATTCCCCGCCGCTCCATATGCCATATTGAAAGTCAAAACGCTATGGCAAAATAAATACCGCATCCTAATTGTCATTGGTTTAACAGACTGTGCAGATGTTGGAATACCAAATCCGGGTATCCATGGAGATGAGTACGTAAACCCCGATGGCAAGTATACGCTACACGTACAAGCAACCGTGCAATGCAGCAAAGCCACCCGCGCAGCTTTGCCACTGACCTTTTACTTACAGAATGAAGTGTTTGCTCCCAAGCAAAAGGTAATCATTATTCATAGAAACTAGAGGAGATGCTTTTACTCGTACCATTTACTTTAAGCAAAACCTTTGCCTTCTGCCGCTTCCGTGTGAGCATTTGCTTCATCTTTATTCATACGGGCCATTAAGATGTCTTGTAGTGAGCTTGAGAGTTACAATGAAAAATCAAAAAAAAAAAAAAAAACAATTATAAATATTAAAATAATTATAACTTTTTCACTCATTTATGATCAGCCTAAGGAAAATTAGCAATTAATTCCCTAATTTTCTCTTTCTTTATCAGTAGCAAAGTGAGGGCTGCGACTTTAATTACATAATTTTTTTTTGGCGAATTTGCGAAAGTTGCGACACAAAGTTGAACGAAACGGATGGGGGCTGTTGAAAAAGTGTAAAATTTGACTTGTGTGTTCAGCCCCCAAGCACCCGCTGCTAGCCGGTGCTGTAGATTAAATTATAAATACAAAAAAAGAAAAGAAAAAATTTGGAACACATAAATGAAAGCAGACCTCTGGCTCCCCACCTCCAAGACTACACAGAAATCGCCGGGGTGCACAATAAATAGTTGGGTGCCTCATAAGCTAATAAACTTTGCAATCGGCTTCGTGTGGTACCCTGCTCAAAGTGGACAGACCCTACGGGTGGCATTTTCCGAAATTCTTGAAGCCAGAGGGCGGTATTTATTTGTATTTATAAAATCCTGTTAGTTATTCAAACTGTAAATGTAAAGCTACTGTTTATTGAGATTTAGCTGGCAAAACAGCACGTGGCCTCAGAATCGGGAAGACACCCATGGGGCTCCAGCTCTTCCGTAAACTACCAAAAAAATCTTTGATCTCACCGCCTTTGCTTTGCTGAAAGAAAGTTTGTTTTCGTCTCTTTTTGTTTTGCCATTTCCATATCTCTTCCTGGGACAGTTTTATGATCTGTGATTTTTTTTTGTTTACTTCAATTTTTATCTATCTAAACTCTTAAGATTTTAAATAGTTTTACAGTTGTACTTGGGAACGCAAGTTTTTTGGAACATGTTTTACACTATACCTTTATCTTTCCTAAAAGGCATGAGAACGATATTTCTCGGGAACCTGCTTGGTTCGCCCTTTCCAGCTGTTTAATCCTCACATAAACAACAAAATTTTAGTAAGATTGTGTCGACAATTTCGGTATTTGTCGACCACAATAATATTAGCAGCGAAATTTTAATCATTGTAGGTATAGCCTTTTTTCTATTGAAAGTTGAAAACTAATCCCCAAACTCGATGGAACAAACTAAGCGTTGTACACGCCGTGTTTTCGTTTGTATTTACCAATTCATTTAACAGCCATTTGTTTAAAAAACAAGTTCTGAAGTTTACGGGAAACTTCAGAAACAAATTTCAGAGGAAATTCCGTGTCTTATTCTGCATGCAAAGCACTTTGGCGCGCTGCTTACGTCACTAAAAGTTTATTAAACAAATACTGATACTATTTTTGGCTTTCCGACTTTAAAAGTTAATTAAGTGGTTCTCGGCATCACACGCATCGGTTTTTTTTCTTAACACATGAAACGTTTTTTATGACGAATTCTAGAAAAAAAAAAAAGGACCAATCACGCACGAGTACTTTCACAAAACATTATCATCTGGACCCGATGACCACTTCGGCTTTTTT
>JAHWFP010140567.1:0-16602 GCA_023313725.1 Lithobius niger | reverse complement strand
TGTCAAAATGGATGTAATTGCCCTTTAATGTCGAAATTGCTGACGTTAAAAATAATGGACAAAGTGTTGCAGGAAGCAACTGCAAAGATAATTATGTGGTTCATAAAGGAAGCGATGGTTTAGCTCGTAAAAATATGTTTCTACATTAATAAATACTCCTACATTATTTACGGATGCTGATCAAGGCTGCTTAATGATGAATTACAGGTGGCGGGTTGATATAAAAAATTCTGTATGGTAAAATGGTAACTTTATCTTTTACCTAAGGCAAATTTTACAGAAAGACCCACCATTTTCTCAAAAACTGTAAAACCTAGAATAATTATGGAACTTTTCAAGTCTTCAAAAAGCAACTATACCAAATATTTTCGTATTGCAACAAAAAATAATAGTTAGATGTTGTCTTCAGCTAATTTATGCACATCATAAAATAATATAGCACAGAATATGTATAATATTATTACAATGTGGACGTAAAAATCATGCCATTCACAAATAGCCTAGCAGAATCACAACACTCACAAATAGTTTAGTAAAATAGTAACATTCACAAATAGCGTAGTAGAATCACAACATTCGCAAATAGCTTAGCAGAATCACAACATTCACTAGTAGTTTAGCAGAATCACATTCACAAATAGCTTAGCAGAATCACAACATTCACTAATAGCTTAACAGAAAACTTGAAAAATAGTGGTTTTCAGCGAGAGGCGTTAAATATTCAGCAAATAACAAAGGTTTAAGAGGCCAACATTTCTTTATTGAGGGTTTTATAGGACATGTTAACATTTAATTTCCTAGCGTATACACCCAAATACTCATTACAAAATACAAATTAAATTAACTTAAATGTTTGGCGTCCTCAATAACAGAAAAAAGTATTATTCTTCTTCTTTTTTTTTAATAACAACAATAAGTTTTATCATTATTAAGCTGGAAAGGGGTTACCCTCTTGTACTAGTTCGGGTCGTTAAATCAACGTGTGTCCGACAATAATACCAGAAACAAGGGCTCACAAATTAGGATACGAAAATTTGGTCTTTTCAGGAATTATATTTTGCAGAAATAACGCTCATAGAAACAGTTTACTGTACTGGCTATCCGAGCCTCTCGAATGAGTGAATTCCATGTAGGGACCAACCTTACGGGGGGGGGGGGATGTCTTCTACAGTCAAGCGTAATCAGCGAGGGACAGTTAATTCCAGTGAGTGCCCCCTGGTTGATTTCACTGCCTTAGCTTTTCCCCCTTTGAGCCATTTAACACTGTCACCTTGGTTGGTGCTAATGACCAACATGTCGACGCGCCAAAACGCCTCAGTGCCTCCCCCCCCCTTTGCCTTAGGTCATCCGGATCAATCTAATGAAGAAAACGTCAATAAATCCCATAGCTGCTGAAGTTGGCTGATGTTCTCTCACCTTACCCTAGCTAATATATCTTGGCGTGGACTTTGCCAGGATCCTTTTTACAGTGGTCGAACAGATTAGATAAGATTAGAGCATCTCATTCAAGCAAGTAGGCTGATCTCTGTTACCACTCGAACACCATGATGTATCTGATTGGATTTGGCGAACGGCGTAAATAAGCGCGGATGGGAGGACAGTAGGGTGGAATGAAAAAAAAATTTCGAAATTAGAAATGTCATAGTACGGAAATGTTGTCTTTTAGCATCAGTACAACACACCAATAATTTCATCACTCTGAGGTCATGTTTTCAGGTGGCACATGGGCCTTCAAGTTTAACATTGTACGTCAATGAGCGGAACAGCAATAAAGGCAAAAAAAAAAAAAGGTTTTGATTGGTTTAAAATTTAATTTTAACATTATCTCATTTGATATACTTAGAAACTGTGTTAAACATCGCTGTAATTAAAAGGAATTTAATTTTTGTTCAAATCTATGGGTATAATTTAACATCAAAGATAGGCAAAAATAGCCGTTACCTATTTTGGCCCTTAACCTAATTATCAATATTTTTGGGAAAAAAAATCCTTGAAATTGTGGTTACCTTTTATGGTTTCTGATGTTATCAAACGAGATAATGTTAAAATTAGATTTTAAACCAATCAAATCATCATTTTTACCTTTTATGTCATTCTGCCCATTGATGTAAATGTTAAACTTGAAGGCCTTTGTGGCACATCACGACATGACCTCAGATGGTAGTGATGCTAAAATTCCACTTTTCCGCATGATGACATTTCGAATTTCGAAAATTTTATTTTTTTCTCTCTAACCTAACCTAACCTAACCCCCAGCTCCCCACCCCAAGAAAAACGAACCAGGGGCATAAAAACCCTTCGAAAAATCAATTTATTCGCTAAATACGTGAAACTCACTCTTGGGAGAGACGAATAACCACAGGTGCTTCAATTATGAAGACACGATTTAATTTTCGTCAAATTAATAATTTCTGTCTAGGCCACAATAAACGTAAAAAAAAAAATAACATTTAAAAACCCATGACTGGGTGGGGCGCACTATATGCGAGCCGCCATGTTGGATGATGAGACAGGGAAGTCATAAACTGATGCAGTCGTTATTGCGTAAAAATGCCATTACAAAGATTGCATTCGAGTGTATTCATAAACGGAACTCTGCTGCAATAACTCAAAACCAAGACAGAAATTATTAATATGTCGAAAATTAATGGTACATTCCTCCTGGTTGGCTTTCCTGTATGATTCAGGTTTGCCACATAACTTCGGACGTCTGTAAATGATGCAAAATCATCCATTTTCCTATTCTCCCCACCCCGTGCGAAACGGGATTGCAACATTCACTCTAACCTACGTAAATGTCGCAAAAGCAATTTCTAGCAGAATGCTCGAAATTAGTGAGAATGCATGTCCCTTTAAATCACGTGTTCATATCGATGCACTTGCTCGTCACTGTCACATTGATGCTCGTATTCGTCACTGTCATGTGTGAATTTCATGTATTTACCTCTTCAACTACAAATTAATTGAAGCCTACAATTTACTCGTTATTTTCAACAAAACTTTCTTTATGAAGTCATACATTACATAAAGCAGGAAAAATAATCTTCTTACATTATAAACCAAAGTCTCATAGCAGAAATGAAGCAACCGCAACGACGACCCCCGGAAGGGGAACAATGAAAACGTGCGAGTGTGTCAATTCTTTGGCTTGAAGTTGAAACTGGGACGTTGTTGCCCTGAAAAGAAGTTGAAATTGGCACATTGTTGCCTCGAATAACAATTTGCTCTAACAATTATCCTTCTAACCAAACGCCGTGGTAATCTCAAGGGCAAGTATTCCGTGACGTCATACACAATTACGTATAGCAAAGAGGGGGGGGGATTGAGGCTTAATGGCGCGTCGACAACTTGGTCATTAGCGCCACACATTAGCGTCCGGGTTGCCACTGCACCACACATTACAGAGATGTTATTCAAACCCCTAATCTAAAGAGGGAGGAAGGGAAGAGGAGGAAGGGAAGGAAACAAAGAGGAGAGGGAGAGGACGGGATAAAAGAAGGAGGGGAGAAGGGAGGGAGAGGATTGGCGGAAATGGGGAGTGTTACACAAACAAAAATCGACTGTTGCAGTGAACGACCAGGCAGCACCGAGCAAATACTGGGAAACAACCACGGGTCAAACAAATCCCCGTGCGAAGCCGGGTACGATGCTAGTCGTACAATAAAAGTAAAGTGGTAATCTGTTTTCTATAGCAGTGGGGGTAAAGTTTAACCCTCATCCCCCAGAAAAAAAAATTATTTACGCCGCTAGGTTTGGCGTTGAATAGGACCCGAGTAGTACCGGGCTGACTGGATGTGATTAGTGCTAACTAGTAACCTCGCTCACGCAGGCCTGCCTGAGTTGAACTGATTGCGACTTTGCAGAGAAGAAGATGTTTGGGATGGCTAACGCCGACCCATAGGGACACATCTACGGATATCAGCAACCCGAAGTTTCGACTTGACGTCACTGACCGAACACACCGACCTCTCGTTCTGCTGGTCTTTTTCAGGGAAACAGATTCCTCAGGGGGATTGCCGACAGGACACAGCTTACAACTTTAAAAGGGTTAAAGGAGGTTAGCTACCTTCGCAACTACCTACTAGTCAATCAAATTGTAGCCATTTTAAATTTCAACTAACTGGGGCGGTAACAGCTAATCTGTCGATTAAGTGTAGCGAAGCGAATATTAATCACGTAATAAGTTAAAGCTGCATAAACATTTATTTAAAAAAAATTAGTGCTAAAACAATACCACCAAAGCCGCAACGTCGTCAAATAAATTAACCCGTGTTGAATTGTAGACAGCGTTGTGGCTCATCTTTTTGGGTTGCGTCTGCACCCCTCGTTTCTTTGTCCATTTGCTTTTGCAGCGCATCGCTGGATGGAGTTGACGGCACACAACACAACACAAACAACCAAACCAAACCAAACCAAACATGCAAACAAACAAACAAAGAAATAAACAAACAATACATCGGACACAGGCAGTTGTTTGCGAGTGCATTGAAGGCAGGCTGCGTTGTGGCTCATCTTTTTGCTTACTCATCGCATCTTGTTTCTTTGTCCAATCCAATTGCTTTCATAGCACGGTCGCTAGCTGGCGTTGTTCCTCACCATCATGCCCGAGTTTAAATTTTTTTTACGAATCACCTCTGGGTGCCCCGCTATCAATGTGCAAAATCTGGTTTTAATTGATGCAGTCATTATTGAGGAATGCAGTTTCAAACATTGCATTCGAGTGTATTCATAAACCGGAGCTACGCTCCAATCAGTCACATTATACTCCACGAGAGAAGTGTGCGCCATGCGTGGCGCAGTGGCAACCCGGACCATGGCACTGCGGCTGAGGTTGACGCTGATGACCTCGTTGTCGACGCGCCATTATGTCCCAGTCCTCCCCCCGAGAAATGGTTTAGATTTCTCTTCTTCCCCCCGTACAACAATTTTTCATTCCGTACAACAATTACAGACACTTCATCAGTACTGGTATTTAGAAATACAACAATGGAATACAACATTTTTTAACAATGGAAATAGTGAACTTTTCAAAACACCTCTTAATTAATTTGCGAAAATTTGGTCGCTTTTGCTGTTCCTACTACGCTCATGCTATACTTTGTTCCACATTATGCTTTCAGAAAACTGACTGTATGACGCCACGTTTTCTTCCACTACGAGTGCAAAAAATCCGTAAACATCCCATTCCTAAACTCTAACAATAACTATCCTGCATCTACAAGTGTGCTATCCAGATGTTTTTGCACTCTTAGTGCAAGGAAACGAGTCGTCATCCAGTCAGTTTTCTGAAAACATAATGTGGAACAAACTATAGCATTGTAGGCGTCCTCCTGGTTGCCAAGATTCGTGGGTGTTCCATCCTTGGTGTTTTTATATGAATTTTCTTGTTTTTAATTGTGAACAAGGCACAATATAATTATTAGTGGTGAAACTTAAATACGTTACATTTTATGTCTTGTGGGTTTACTTAGGTTTAGAGAAGCTGTTTTCTGTATAATCATTGCTTATTTTTTTCTCTATTACCTCGACTTACCGTGTGTCCTTACAACCTTCTCTCTCGCTTCAATAGTTTTTGCGATATCCTTTTTTTTTTGTATTACGTAATTATTGTTAATGCATAATCACTGGTATGTGAGTTCGTTGGGTTTCCATGTTGTGAACACATTGATATGCAGTGTGTGTGCTAGAGTGATCAAATGGAACATGATAACGAGCACCCATTGAAAGTAACCAAGCTATTAGAAGTAGCCTAGATGAAGGATATAGAGTAGAGATTCATAGTACTTAAGCCATCAACCGAAACAAATGGTTTTTTTTTCGATATTTAAAATCGTAGCTAATGTATTGAACACAATAATATATACGATCCTTTAGGAAGGCTGCATAAGTATGAAACGGGAACATCACCGGACAACATTTACAAAAAAATTTTGTAGAGTTGTAGTCCGATTCTGACATAAGCTTGCACAGAGCGTGCATGCTATGTTACTCGACTTGTACCCAGTCCGAATGCCGGAGTACCAAGTGAGCCCCCTGTCATTTGAGATGCACCCACTCCGGATGCCATAACACCAAGAGGGCCCACTGTCATTCAACATGCGCCCAGTCTGTATGCCTTTGCACCAAGAGAACTCCCTCTCATTCGACATGCACCCAGTCCGTATCCCATAACACCAAGAGAGCCATCTGTCATACAACAAGCATCCAGTCCGCATGCCTTTGCACCAAGAGAGCCCGCTGTCATTCGACATGTACCCAGCGCGAAGGCCATAGCACCAATAGAGCCCCCTGAATGAGAGCATATAAGGAAGGGGCGAGATCGCAGACAGACAACATCATAGTTAACTAAAACTCGGGCCCCTTAGTGGGTTACCGGTCTATAGCGAAAAAGAATCGATATAGACCGGATCAAGAGACGGGACCGCCTAAAGGCTTCCAGACCTCGAACAAAGCAAAAATTTAAAATTCTATAAATTTCAACATTCCTAATGTCTAACGGAACTCAGTATTATTTTCTGGCTGTATCAGTTTAGGAACACTCACTCAGTAGATGAACGTTGCCATGGTAACAATGGCAGTATTGCTGTTGCTCTGTCTTTTGCATCTATACCGTTTAAAGCGGGATGTTTCGCTAAATGTGCTAATGATTACCATTTGTGGTCAAAGTGGTGAATCAACCGGGGCGGTGGGGGGAAACGGGGGGAGGGGGGGGGCCATATTCCCCCAACCTTTTTCCTATTACAACCATCATGGCACCCTACAAAAATAAAGCCCAAATGCCAAAACGATTAGGACGCCAAAAGAAAAAGGACCCAAGCAGATATTTTTACTAACTACAGAGTTCAAAATAAAGCTTAATTTTCCGTAACGCAGAACCTATTCTTCCAAAGCTGTCTGTTTGAAAGAAAAGCAAAAAAAGAAAAAGAAATACAACTCTAAGTAGGTTTATGTTCACAAAGCATCTCAAACCGAAAATAAGTCTGAATCGAGTATTCCACCTTTTAGCATCATTATAGACGAATTTTTAACAATTTTTAAAGTCCCGGACGTAGGAAGTCATAGGATTCAATCTGGCTTTTTCTAGGCTGCAGTGTTGAGTACTCTAACCACTAGAACTTGCTTGCTCGCTTTGTTGGCCCCTCACAACGTTGACGGTGTGCGTTGGGCCCCATTTTCCCCCCTCTTCTACTTGGTGTAATGCTGTAAAAATCGTCTGTTGACGCGAAACCGCTTGAGAAATGAGCTGGTGAAAAGAGAATCGGCAGTTGGGCAGGTGACGAGGGTAAGAAAAATCTAAAATAATCGTTGGTCTTTTGGTTTACTCGACCTAGCTACCAATGTGGCATGCCCGCTAAAGTTAAAATACCGCCTAACTTCCTCCCCCCCCTTTACCCCACCCGCAGCCAATTTATACTGGAGTCGTTACTGCGTGGTATCAATGAATCAATAAATTAATTTACGACAACGCATGTTGAATTTTCGCTTATGGACCCGAACGTGCCAACATTTCAACTCCACTTGCCAAATAGCAGTTTTAAACTTTCCAATCAATAACGTTTCATTTGAAAATAGCCATGACTGGTTGCACATCACCTTCGTCTATTAGCTGTATGTGGCTCATGGCTTTGAGCGAAGCCCAAGCTGCCTTCCTTGCTCAGCCAGTTGTGAAAAAGCAATTACCGCCGAACGGATAATCGTTACTTTTCCAAAACCCAGATAATCTGAAGGTTGATCTAAGCCCCGTCGTAGGAGTCTAACACAACAATCGTCTCTACGTCACAAGTCGATAACTTTATCACTGGCCTACAGACGGCGCCACTACAATGACAACACTGCACCACAGACCAGAGAAGTTGTCTATTTACAATCTCTCTATCGTGTGGTGGGGTTTGTTCCAGTATTGTAACTCTGCAGTTTTATGACCCACAAATACAGCAAACTCCCTACAATTTTCGCTTTATTTTCAAAGCTCATTCATTAGCTAAAAACAAATAAAACAGTCGGTCAATGTCGGTGAACTCCTACATGGTACGCTCAGAACTGTTTTAACACTGAAATATAAACATTTCGTTAACCCAGAGGGTACACTGATAACTGAATGGTGCACCACCACCACCACACACACACACAGACACAAATAATCAGCAACAATCGCCATGTTCAATGCCAGGAAAAGGTAATCATGCAAGTCCTAGCCCACTTGTTAGTTTGCTGAAGAATAGCCTTTAAGGCTGCAGATTTTAAAATATCCATGAGATTGTTTCATAATGAGTTTCATAATGGTAGCTTTAGGTCTTAATTCAGTGATGGTGACGATTCCAACCACCTAGGAGATTTCTTCCTTTCCATACCCTGAGTCATGGTTCCTGTAGATCGGAAGGTGTCCAGCTCTTTGTTTATTGCAGCTAAAGAGTAGGGCGCATCCTTTCTCTGAATAGCTGCGTCACTTTCTTTTTTTTTTAGTTTAAATTTCTCTTTAGTTTTTCCAAAATAGTACGCCTCACTGCAATGCTTACAAGGAATTTAATGCACTAGATTAGCCTCAAAGTAATGGTATGGCCTTATTATTATTTGTTGATATTGGCTTTTTGGCAGATGTATACATATAGATGTTACAAGGCCTATAGGCTTCTGAAACAACGATAGCAGGTCAGTTTACGTTTTGGTGTTTAATGGTTGCTGACATCTTGGATAAAAAGAGCTAATGAAGTCTTTGCTGCACAGAACTGCGCGATTTAATTACTTTGACGCTGTAGTGAGATCTAAACGGGATGTCCTGGGTTCGAGTCCCAGTCGGGGCAGTAGTCTTTTCTTCCTTTCTCAGACTAGTGTATTGTGTACCCTCACAAGGCAAGTCTTTAATGCAGACTGCTTGCTTCAGAGATCTATTGGTTCATGAGCTGCACAAAGAATCTTACGTAATTTCCCAGATGGTGGATGTGGTTGGTGCAGCCCATCGTGGGTGTGTTTTAAATTGTGTTTTTTAATGACTTGTTGTGGACTTGACAGGAACATAACCTGTCGAAAATAAAATTCCGTTTGTTTCATGACATTGTGGTTTTCACGCAGCAGGCGCGTGTGCTATTAGTTTATTACCCATTTGACCACTGCTCTGACGTTGAAAGAATCTGATTTGGTTGCTTCTGTTAGGTGGCTTACCACTTCGTCCAGACTCTACCATTCCCTCCCGTAAAAGGCAATCACTTTGCGGCATGAAGTGCATAGCAGAATAAGGTGTGTTTCTCAGCCACTGCACAAACAATTTACTTTGGTCCTACTTCGTCAAATACTCTCCCAGTACCTAGCATCAAATGCAGTCACTTTGGGGCATGAAGTATATAGAAGAATAAGGTGTGTTTTTCAGACACTACACAAACAATCCGATTTGGTAGTTGCTGTTGCAGCAAAGATGATGGCTTACCACTTTATCCAGATTCTACAATTCCCTCGCATAAAAGTGAATTACTTGGGGGATGAAATGTACAGCAGAATATGGTGTGTTTCTCAGTCACATTTATGACTCCAAATTTTTGTTTTCTTGGAGGCCATCCTCTTTTACTTTACGTTGTCCACCGCTTTCCTTCATGTTTTTGGTAGACGAACTTTACCTCTTCTCAATTAATTATAACCGGAAGAAGCCATCCTCTGTACGGGGTGTAATACACGTGTGGTTTTGTCGGTCACGTGTATGTCTATGCTTCTTTAAAGTAAATTTCTTTAATCAGAATGTTGCACATGCTGGCTAACAAACTTTGATTTTCGTTTGATTTTCGTTTTCCTAACATCGTTATTATTATTATCATTCTGTTAACTTGTCATTTTATTATCATTTACAGCATCCATTGTAATCATCTGTATATAATTTCCATCACTTACTATAACACAAACGAATATTATATTTGTACTGATTATATAATTATGCACAAACAAATTTTTAAGAATTTCGTGCATCCCTCTTGTAATAAAATAAAATTAATATTATCAAACATAAAACTTTAAATTGTAAATTGACGATAGGTGCAAAAAACTGTGAACTAACAAAAATTGAATGTAAAGATTCTGTCAAATATCTGGGAATTGAAATTGACAAACATTGGGATTTCAAGGAACATTTAACAAAATTAATTACAAAGTTACGTAAAATATTACCAAAACAATTATTATTATTATGAATATGAGAGCAGAGAGTGGGCAATGGATGTCACTGCACTGGCTCGCAACCATGGTGTTCACGGAATATAGTATCAAAATCCCTTGTAACAGTTTATATTTAAAAAAAACAACCTTGGTTAAGGTATACTTCAACAAATCGCAGTTAACAGAACCACACCTAGGCGTTAAGAAAGTTATGTTTTATTTTGTCTTGGATATAACTTGGAGGACCTGCTGCACAACCCTGGGTTAAATCCAACAAGTTTTCAAATTTATCATACTCTCGTCATGTATTGGGTTGGGGTCAACATTACGATTTCTCAATTCGAGCAACCTTTTTCTGTATCCATTAATTTACATGTTGTCCCAGAATACCTCCAATTCAGTAAGTCTATTCGCATCAGTTCTGTAATCCTTCCTCATTCTCATTTGCCTTTCATGAATTTGCCATCTTGAAAATGGATAGGGACAGTGTTTCCTTTTCCACCCTCCAGGCGTCTGCTGCGTCCTTTTAGCAGAAAAGTTGATTTTCTCCTCAAAAATTGGAAATTCCAAAGTCACGAAGCGGCACTCCCCGGTGCATAATCATCTTAAATCGACACACCGAGAAGATCAACTTTGGTAGGATGTCCCAAGACTTTATTCGTTAGACTGTGGTTTTTATCTTACCTGTCTCGTTTTACCTTAATAATGTAATACAGTTGAATTTGTCATCACGCAGCAATATGTCAAAAACTGTATCCAACCACGTGGCGAACTGAGTATGGAATGTTCCCTAATTCATAACCGTACGACATTCCTTCTCGTCCAA
Organism: Lithobius niger; assembly: GCA_023313725.1. Classification (NCBI taxonomy): domain Eukaryota; kingdom Metazoa; phylum Arthropoda; class Chilopoda; order Lithobiomorpha; family Lithobiidae; genus Lithobius; species Lithobius niger. Next base: position 5,639 of record JAHWFP010140567.1, on the reverse strand, counting down.
CTAACAAGGGGTCACGACCAAGGGCTCGAGTTCGGTCTTACTAATTTGAAATTCAAATCCAATTTAACCCCAATCCACAGCTTTAAAGAGGATGCCAAAAGTCAGCCTACCCAAACATAGTTAGGATAGCTATTAAACATCGAAAAACGTGAAACACAGGCTGGCAGTGTTTTTACAATTTGGTACCGTCTAATTTTAAACGAATTGTGAGATTAGGGAATAGGGATAGAACATACATGCTTTTGCTGCTAGGAAACTGTTGTTATTCCACACAAACAATTCTCGCAGCACAGATTTTCTGTATGGAACAAACATACAACATATACTGTACGCGCAGTGTATCTTGAGTCCTGCGGATATTTTATGAGCGGCTACATCTCCCTGGAGGGAGCGGCTTTCATCGACGGCCGCCATTGTTTTTGCAACCATCTAGGATATCAACAAGGTGCTCTGCTATCGAAAACATACAATCGATTATCTGTATTCGTTCTGGGGCGAACTCAAGATAGGCCGCGGACACTATAGGTATCGCTTTGCAATATTTAATTAATTAGAGAATTGTATCTCACAAGTCAAATTAAAAAAAAAAAAAACATGAAAAATCAAACTTGCATGTGCAACATATGGCAAAGACAAGACTCACCCCTGATCTTGACAATACAATTGTCGGATTGGACCGCCAAGGAACCCAGAGATCCTCTGGAAGGCCTCAAACCACAGAAAGCTCTAGTTAAAAAAAAATTTTGAAATGAAATCATATGAAACTTGCATCTCTAAGTTACAGAAATTTTTTTTCAATTCATGACGATTTCTTAAAAATATGCTGGCTTCCGTGGCTCAGCCCTCCAACCCACTGGGGAAGCTTGCGGTACTCCCCGAGATCCCATTGCTCAGCCCGACCCTCATCACGTAAGAGGCTCGCGTAGTACCTTCCCGAAGAGGCCCGCCCTCTCCCAGTCCTACTTGGACAACACCAAAATTCGATTTCAAGATTGCGTTAGGTAAGTTTATTTTAATTTCCTTAATATTGACAGAGTTTTAAATTTGTGCTTTTGCGTGTAGGACATCACAAACAGAGAGAAATCATTTGCATTTGAATGTAAACCAGCAGTTATATCAAAACAACCTAATTTAATGTGATGTACGGATTTCTTCACTGTTTTCTAGTAAATTCACGTATGGAAGCCAACTTTTGGGTCAGACATCATCCGTGGCTTTTAGAGCACATGGCACCGACCTGCGGGATGATGCCGACCATAGGGTTAGGATAGAGTGCTCCGGGAAGACAAAAGATATCTACCGACAGAGTTTTAACTTGATTACATCCATGGTTTTTGACAAGACTCAAGCCTAACCTGAGGCTAGAACACACGCAGTGCTGTTTAACATATTTCACGTGTTATTATTTGCTAATATCTCCCTTCTAAGATGAGACAAGCACATAGTACTTTTGTCAAGAAAGAACGTTTTCCTTAGGGCATTTCACTGTTCTAATAGAAATGTATTATGGATTGCTTGCTTCTGTTGGACCCATCGTGCTTTACAAAGTGAATCATCATTAACTTACAACGAATGCTGGCTGGTACAGAAGTGAGCAAGCAATAATACTTTTATTTCTGTTACAACAGTGAATTTCCCTTATAAGGAAAATATTCATTTTTTATCACCCAATTTCACGATCTCACTCCTCCTTTAACAAAGGAACACGACGATATTGCAACAATGGTTTAGAACTGAGATGCAAAAGGAGGAGTGATATCGGATATCAAGCCTGCTCTTGGCTATCACGCCTGGATATCACGCCTACTTACGAATTAAAGAACATCAAGCCTGCTCCAGATGTTAAATAGTACGTTACAGTCTCGATTAAATTAAGAACAGCACCGTGAAGAGCTTGTTTTGCTTAGGAAAGAAAAAATGCTTTCGTTTTGTTATTTATATTTTCTGGTAGCACAAAAACATTATGACACTGAACTGCAAAGGTTAAAACAACTTCTCCTAAAAAAATATTTAGAGAAATTGTCTGAAGGGGCTGCTCGTCGTTGGGTTTCCGCAGTATGAACGGTGATGGGGCACTTCGGAATCGAGTTACAATCAATAAACAAGAGCACAAAACTCTTCACTAAGCAAGGAATAACAATGCTGCCAACAATGACATCTTTGTCGCATTGTCGACCTTTCTGAACAAAAGAACGTCAGCACGATTCATTCTTTGTTGTGTGCGGGCTATACTATTGTTGTCGGACTTTCCTCGGAGAGATACCACAATGGCTCGGCCATGCGGGCCATTGCACTGTGTGGTGCAGTGGCAACCCGAACCACTGCACTGTGACTGAGGTTGGCGCTAATGACCAAGCTGTCGACGCGCCATTAAGCCTCATCTCCCCTCCCCCCCCCCATGCGGGCCTAGACATTGTTATATCTCACTTCTCGGAAAGGTGGCAGAAACCTATACTGATCAAGAGCATAGGGATTGGCTAGATCGCTTTTGGTGTGGGAGGGGGAGAATATATTAAATTTAAATACTCTTCTCAAGTCGGCACTATTCTTTTTTCGATAGACTGAATTGTGCGGGGGGGGGGGGGGGGTTCTGCATGGTGAGGAAGTATGAGGTAAAGACAGTGTTGCCAGATTTCCTGGGTGTAAGCTATCGTACAAGCCGTATTTTAACAAACAATATCACACTTTTAAAGATAGCGCGCCAATACTCAACATTATAGTACAAAATGTGCAAAATTTAATAACAAATGGTTTACATCACTTACAATATAAAAATCTACTACTTACTTACGAAACTTTCGACATGAATTATGTGGCTCCATCGGATGCTTCTGTTCGTTGTCAACAATTAGCAAATCCCAGATCCCCCAGACTTGATTTTTTTTTTGCATAATAGAAGAAAGGATTTAAAAAAAAAACCATAAACCTACCAAATCGATGCAAAAAAAAAAAAAAGATTTGCGCTTAATTCTAATTTGCTATGTTGCTTTTAAATGTTTTTTACTGAATAAGAACACAAAGATTGCATAATCAGGGATTTGGTCTAGAAGAGTCGAATTTTTTTTTACTTTCACTTTATTTTTCATTTTAAATGTTCGTTAAGATTCACGTATAAACAATGAAAAGCATTTTGAAAAAGAAAAAATTACAGAGCACAAAATAATCGTACGTTCACTATAATTATCGTACGTCTGGCAACACTGGGTAAAGAACCGACCCTTACAACGAATTTTAAATAAGCATGATTTCCTTGTGATGGTGGCTCAGTTGGTACAGCCGTTGGTTTGTTCTACTCTATTCTATTCTATGTAAGAAACCTCTGATGCTGCATCGAGTATGGGCAATAGTTCAATTTTTTTTATTTCATTGTTGTTGACTGCCAATTAAAATGGAGTGCCTAGCTTGTGGTTTGGTCAAATCACTAGTTTTTCACCATTCATGGTAAAAGTAACTTTTTATATGGCTGGGCCGATCGGTTGTTTCCCGCCCAAGCCGATCATTAAAAGAAACTGGCCGATACCAAATTGCAATCCCTGATACAAATCCTGATAACTTATCCCAATTCCCAGTTAACCGAAAACTCTACTACTGAATCATATATTTAAACAGCAATTATATTTGAAATCACTGCCTAAATAAACAAATCCACGCTTAAATGCACGTAATTTTAAAAATAAAAATAAAAGTAGTCGCTTAAAATAATATCACGTATGCTAAAATCATTTTAATGATGGCAAACGATTTTAAATTCTTAAAACAAAGCCTAAACCAGTTGACATCGGCTTGTTTACAGTGGACGGGTTCAAGGCAAACAATTTTTTTTTTAAATCAATCGAACACCAGATACTACCCAACTTGTGCTAAAAAGACATTTTTAAAAACGACTCGGTTTTAATGATACATGTATCCGTTTAAATTATCTATAAAATCCTGGTGAGACTTATGCATTAAACGCTGAGATCTTTTAAAACACAAAACGCCGTGTAAATTTTAACATTTTGTTTTGTTACTTCTATACATTAAGAGATAGCAACACGATCTTTGGACTTTTGGTAAGCTGGCAAAAAAAAAAAAAAGACTTCAACAAGGTGTACTCAAACGTCAAAATCGGTCGAATAGATGCGAAAATATCTTCAGTTTAGTATCTTACCGATTTTTCTGGCTTTTATTGACCTATCCTGATTTCTACGAATACGTCAATTGTAAAATGAAAGAAACCTCTGTATGTAAATTCCCACAAGAACACGTCAAAACGTAATTTTATTGTCGACCAGTAAATTGCCGGCCTTTGCTACAATAAAAAGCAAATTACAAGATAAAATACGTTAAAACCGTGATCAGCTTACTGTTGCTGGCATAACCATACCGGCCATCTTGAGAGTGATGGAGGGTCACTTTCAAGATGGCGGTGTTGCAAATCTTGTGTACTCGCATATTTGCTGGAGCCGATGGCCAATCTTGAGTCTTAGCTGTAATCTTTCATAGGTGGGCTTGCCTATATCTAGTAGGTTCATTTCCGTTTCCTGCTTCTAGAACCTTCTAGAACTTTCCATTACCCATAACACTTTATTATTTCGCGGTTGTTAGGGGCAACAAAATCGCTTAAAAGAAACGATCCAAGCAGGAAAAATCAGTTAGCATTCTAACCAGCCATGGTTAGGGGTAAATTTTTCTAATAGGCTTTTAGTAGGCACGAACCTTGTTAGGTCTTGCAAGCCTGGATAATTTCCCCTAGGCCTAAAGTAAACCTAAACTTCAGAACCTAAAGTCCCTAACTCAGTTTTTTTTAGAGCTGTCCCACTATGCTGTTTTTCGTCAGGCGGATCTGAAAATGCTAGCAGCACTAACATGATCCGATTTTTAATGTAGTTTAGCTTGTAATTTGCTTTGTATTGTGACCAAGTCCGCCAATTTACTGGTAATCAATTAAATTACGTTTTGACATGTTCACCCTCCCCCTTATGGAATTTACCGTCAGGAAGTTTCTTTCATTTTACAATTTCGTTCACCCACAAATTAATTGATTTTACTGAATACTGCAAATATCGATAAATATTGGCATCGGCCCAGCCTTATAATAAATATTTACAATAAATTTTCGCTGTGGTATCACTCCTATTGACACAACGGCTTTGTTTACTGGGGTTTTTCGTATATGTTATGAACTCGGAGTCTGCAAATAAAAAAAATGGAGCAAAAGTAAATATTTGATTATAGCTTGTTTGTTCACTTTGCCGCAAGGTTTGGCTTTGAAGGTATTAGTCTTTAATGATGCTTTTAAATCTTTTAGCATCTGCCCTCTGGGTTTCGGTTGAGATTTGAGTAGCGGCCCGGATAAAACACACCTTTTTATGAATAATTCCGTCCAGTTTTGGCAGAACATTACCAGCTTGAAAAAAACTAAGGCACTTGTACAATAACCCACAACAATTTAAGTTTAGTAAGGAAAGTAAAAATTAAATAGCAGTAAAACTATTTGCTGTACCGTAAAATAAAATAAAAATCTTGACCCTATTCTTTCGTTTAGATTAAACACACGGAAACTAAAAAATTAAAAACTAAAAAAAAGGTAATACATCAAGCTTGACAAATTAATGATGCGCTCTCAAGTTCAAAATGCTCGCTTTGTGTTTGAAAGG